>JASDQU010102443.1:400944-416504 GCA_032191745.1 Picea mariana
GACCCCCCCCCCACTGTTAAAGGTAGAATGGTCAGGGGGGTCCAGAAAAATTTGTCAACCCTAGATCTGGGCGCGAACCTCTGAGTCGTCCATACCTGCACTATGCTTAATTGTGAGTGCAACGACGTATGTGTTCTGAAAACTTAGGATAAGCGTGATCGTGGGTTTTCCCAAGCTCTTCCATGTTTTAATCACCAAAGGGTTAGACATCAAAACTTCAAACATTAAAGGTATGGATCAACATCAATCATCATGCTTGATTTATTGAAATAAAGAAAACTACCCTATTCTCTAACCTAATTACCTATGACAATTAGCCCAGATTAAACTGTTGGACTAAGGAATTACTCTATCTTGGGGTTATCTGACCAAGATTAGGTAGTTTGGTCAGATTTATTCACTAATTAACCTAAATTACTTGGCTAAGATTGAACAGTTTAGCCAAGCTTATTCACTACTATCAACATCAATTTAAAAGAACTTGGCCATGCTTGAAAGGTATGGACCAAGTCATTGTTATTGCATGGGGCTCTATTGAATTTCTTTTGTGCCCTCTTTTAGTCTTTTTCTTTCTTTCTTTTTTCTTTTTCCTTTTCCTTTTTCTTTTCTTTTCTTTTCTTTTTCTTTTCTCTCAAATTATTTGCAAAATGAAAAACCATTTGACAAACAAAAACACTTAAAGGGATAATATTTTAATCACCAGTTGATCCTATAAATTATAGGGTTATAACAGATGGAACAACACATATTTACATGGGCCCAAACTTGTGAAGACCTGTTTATCAGCTGGTCTGAATACAAGAGAAGTTGCCCTTTCCAAGAAATATTTCAGGTTGACTGTTAAATAAACTGTTAGAGTATAACGCCACGTGACGATTTTTTCTTTTCTTAAACTGCACTTAGCCGTTAATTTCAGTTAAACTTTATATTATAAATAAAGACATCAACCAATTAGTTAGAGGTTGATGGTTGTTGTAATAAATCTTCCTTTTTGGTTGTTAAGAATAATTTTGAGACTGCTATGAATAGAGAAGTCCTTCTGGACCAAAAACAAGCTATTTTCATCAAATTCATGTGATTGGACTTGGAGAAGAACTACTTCCTATCCTATTTCATGAATGATGCAGTAATGAGTAAGAGCAATTAATTATGTTGTCAAGTTATCTGGTGCAATGTTTTGATGTTCTTTGCTTTAATGCTGAAGATAAATCGTTGTGTTATTATGTGATGAATGGTTATGGTAGATGAGTTATTTTTCTCGCCATATCTTATTACATATGTGATTTCTTTATGATAATTAGTTTCTCATATAATAATTGGATGCTCACATGGTTAATGTATTAGTAATAGGCATGTGGTATAGAATCATTGTCTGCATGTTTGAGCAGCGGGTTATCCTAAGCTCAGCCTCTTCCCCAATAGTTAAAAATTAATCCTATTTGTTGTCAAGTTGGTTTATAATGGCTTGCATCTCTCATACCAGCCCCACCCAGGAGAAAATACAGAAGATAACAATCCTAACTGAAGGAAGAGCCTTCACAAAAAAACACAAATCCCATAAACAAATTGGTCGGATCGCAAGATCTGGAGAACCATTCCATCTTTAAACGTTGTAGAGTCTAATTGGTCCTTGGTGGTGGGTTTGGTTCCTACTATTGAGTCAAGGGATTTAAGACCCATCAACAGAACTTGTGCTAGAAGGAGGGCCGAGAATGAATGGTTGAATATATATTTTATCTATCATTTCAAACAACCTACAGATTCGTAACAAGCCCACATGCATGGCTAGTCCTTCACAAGACAACCCACACACGCCGAGTATTCCCAAAATGGATAACTCACCCCAGCCCGAGGAAGAACAATTATTCCCCGAAATACCTTACACTCTTCCTTACAAAGAATTAAATGAATTTAGAAGACTCACAAGAGCCTACGCTCGATAGATCGGTGTGTTTCCCTTAGCCCTGATACTTCCTTGAAGAAAAAAAATAAGCATACTGGTGGTCAATACTCCCGACGAAGTTTTCATACACACAGTAGAAGACTTGATAGACTTTTCGATCATCAAAATTGAACACCCTATGAATATTATCCTTGAAATGCCCGTCGACGACGTCTCTGGGCCCGACGAATTTTTGGAAGAAGAGGATTTCAACTCAGATTTCAAATAAATGGAAGATAATAATGACCATGAGGAGGAAAGAGAAATCCCACTTCAGAACAACCATCCTTGGTTGGCCAGAGACATCGTTGCCATCCTTGGATGAGTACATAATCTTCCCCAACACCTAGAGAAGCTGCTTCCCAAGTATGACCCTGAAACTTTAGGTTTACCTGAATATCATATCAAGAAGTTCATAATCGTGATTAGACTTATGAACATTCAACATGAAGACATAGTATGCAGAATTTTCCCCTACACGTTTGAAAATTCAGCTTCCACATGGTATTTTAATTTTCCAGGAGGATCTATAACTAGTTGGACCAAGTTCCAGAAAGATTTTCTAGATAAATTTGTGGAAGAAACTACTACAAGAGATTTGATGGCTGAGCTATTCACAACCACCATGAGTACGAAAGAAAGGGTCAAATATTTCAATCAAATATTCACGACCATCTTAAACAAATTCCAGCTCGCGACAAAACCAACTCAAGAGTTGCAAATCAAGGTTTATGCTAACACGCTCTCAGCTTCTATTTCTATGTTTGTAAAAAGAGCTGCTAAGAAAACCATGGTGGAAAATTTTGAAGAGGCCAAGACAATGGAATTTCAGATGAAAGGATGTAAATAAGGCCAGGCATCTCTAGTAAAAAAAGAATCCCACCCGCCTCCCAGGAGAGGACTCCTTTTGACTAGACTGTCAGGGAAACTGACTGAACAAACTCTCGATAAGGGTAATGGAGATATGGAAGATCTACAATGCATGGTTAATAAATTATCAAATGAGATCATATACATGAAGAGAAATGCAGTAGAGGGAAACCAAGGCCAAAGGCCCTATAAGCCTTTCTTTAAAAGAAACCCACCTTTCAAAGCAATTGAACCTCCCCCAACCAACTTAAATGTTGATCTAGGGAATGTTGTGCCTGATTCTTTCTTTACTTATCATCAGGAAAACCACTCCAAAAGAGACTTCCCTCAATGGATACATACCATGAATTTGATGGCAAATCAGTTTCTAGACGAAGTCTCCTTGACCGAACAACCAAGCAGTTCGGTTATGAATATTGCTGATCAGGAAGAGATTGACCCACCACAAGATACAACCATGCTGATATGGAATCCTGACATGATCATGCCTTCTGATGACCTGTTTGAGTCTCAGTGATCCGAAATTGGATCCAGAATCCTGATAGGGCTTGAAAAATGCTCAAAAATGAAAGTGCTCAGAATGTGACGAAACCTATGCCATTGCGTCCGTCTTGTCTTCTTGATTCCGGTGGTATATTTACTTTGTCAAACGGGCTCCGTATGGAGAAGATATCGCGTTCTGTCCGATAAGTCAAACAGGCAAAAAAAATTGCTGACTGTGCAGTCCGTACAGTCTGTACGGACGCTGACGTGGCATGTACGTACATGCGACACATGGCAGGTCTGTATAGGTGACATGTGGAAGCTCCAAGAAGCAACATGTGTCAGGCAGATTTGGTCAATTTGGCATACGGTTGGACGTATCCGAAGGTGACACTTGTCACCACTAAAAGGGTGACACATGGCACGGGTGACGTCATCAGGTGACGTGGCAGGATGACAGGGCAGTACGGTGATTGATGTGGCAAGTTGATGTGGTAGTACGGCTCTAGCATGTGGGCCAATTGATGGTTGACAATTGTCATGTTTCGGTTGGTTTTTAAGGTGCCACGTGGCCCAATCAAGGGCTACCACATGGAACTCTGTGATTGGTTTGATGGTTGTGTGTTAAAATTTTGTTATGGCATGGCCGGGGATTCGAACTGGTGACCTCCCGTAGCGTAGTGGACCGGCGGGGCTGGGCTAACCACCCACCCCATGGTAGACCTTGTTATTGAAACGACAAGTTTTATATTTAAGTTTGTTTGAAGTTTCAAATGGGGGGAAAAAGGGYCGGGGCTTAGCCCCAGCCCTTGACACATTTGTATACGACCATACCACTTGACCGTGACCGGGAGTGGGGCGGATATATGCGGATAAGGATAGCCCCCAGATCCCGAGAGGTTACCACAGGACCTGGAGCCGACCCTACGGGGGCATGGGGATTTTGTTATTGAGCCGCGGGCCTATGCAAGAGCCTAAGAACCTGGAGCTGGTGCGAGGAAAGAGGGATAACATGTAGTCTATGGGCTCGCGCTCGGCCCAAAATAGCCCATATGACCAAGTTAAGGGGGTGCGCACGCCAATAGAGGGGGCTAGTGCCCATACTATAGTTCAAAAGTGGTTTTTTTGTGCCATTTTTGGGTTTTTATTATTAAATATGCCTATTTTTGGTTGATTCCCTCCATTTTTGGGGGATATTGGGCATTTTTGGAGGCCAAATTCTTGGAGGAAGTTGGAGCTGAGAAACCAACTTCAAGGCTATATAAACTAGAACTGTTTGAGGCCATGAGCAAGCAGTCAGAGCAGAGTTATGCTGGAGAAAAGCCAAGCCAAAGCCATGTTGATGCAGTGAAGCTGTTGAGAAGGAGACGCCGTCGGATCATTTCTGGGAGCTCTGGACGTCCATTTTGCGTGCCATTTTCTTTGCAGGGTTGTAGAGATATGGGAGAACATGACCAGATCAGTCTTGTAGCCATTTGGCATTGCAGCGATGTACTTTTGAGAATTTGAATAGAAATAAAGAAGCCTCTCCCACAGAGAAAAGTCCCAGAGACGTAGGCAAAGTTGTGCCGAACTCCGTTATCAATCTACGTGTTATGGTTTGCTGTTTATTCTTTCATTTCAGATCTGCATATGTGTATTTGGCTGTTATAATTCCTCTTCTTTCCTCATTCTTTCTCTAAATTTCTCAAATGGTTAATTAACACACGCAAAATTAAAACTCAACCATAGTCATTTAAAAGATCCTACGGATCAAGTGGTATCATAGCTAGTTGACGTTTGGATTTGAGTTTTGCATGTTAACCAGGGAAAAACTACAGCATGGTGAAGGCGAGCTTGTTGCAGAGAATCCATTAATTGGATTGAGAAAAAGAGCTTCTCACAGTGAGAAGATGGCATCGGAAGAAGGGATTTCTCAAGAAGAGAAAGAATTCTGGAAAACATTCCATGCTATGTCGGAGATGGCGACAGTTTTGTACGAAGATTATTTAGAACGGAAGCGACCAATTTTGGGTAATACTTCAAAAGGAAAAAGTAAAGAGGAAGAGGACCATCCTCATATTCCTCCTTCACCTACATCAACACCTCCTTCTTCTCCTTCTTCTTCAAGTTCAAGTTCTAAATCTAATGAGAAGAAAAATGTTCATAAGACTAAACATGAAATGCCATTGTTAAAACTTGATGTAAAATTTGAGTTGCCCATATAAACGCAGAAAAACTTGATAACTGGATCAGACAAATGGAGGTATACTGCAGTGTGCAGCAAATCAAGGATGAGGCCACACAAATCAAGTTGGCATCTTTGAGACTTGCAGGTACAACTCTTATCTGGTGGCAAAGCAAGCTACAAAAAGGAACACAAGATGTGGATAATGTATTTCCATCATGGAAGAATTTCATTTCTGCACTTAGGAAATAGTTTTATCCTTTGGGTTATAAAGAAAAAGAAATAATTGAATGGCAATCTTTAAAACTAAGAAAAGGACAATCAGTGCAAGAATACACCAATGGATTTAGAAAAATGGCATTAATGTTAGACATTCCTTTGCAAACACAAGAAACCCTTATGAATTATATAGGAGGTTTGCCTGCGTATATTAGAAACACTGTTTTCATGTTTGGACCCACTAACCTTGATGAGGTTTCTATTCAAGCTACGTATATTGAAGCAGGGAAAGCAGGTGTATCAGGGGAATCATCGTTTTCAAAGAAAGATAACAAGAGGAAAAGGCATGGCAATGGCAAGAATGCAAATGCTGTGACAAAGAAGGAAGGAAAGCCCTCTTGCAAGCATTGCAAGAAAGAGGGACATGATGAGGACAAATGTTGGCAGTTGCATCCCGAGAAGAGGCCAAAGTGGTTCAAAGAAAAGAAGGGAACACAAATAGTGGCAACAACGACAAAAAAGCCTACAGACTTGGGATCGGATTTAGGTGATGAGTCAAAGATATCATTGGTTGGTATGACAGGTAAATTTGGTGAAGATATTGATTGTAGAAGCAAGTTGTTTCATATAAGGGTAATCATGCGACACACTAAGATAGATACATTAATCGACAGTGGATCTCAGTCTAATATAATCTCAGAAGAATTGGTTAAGAAAATGGGATTAAAAACACAAGCTCATCATAAGCATTACACACTTAAATGGATAAGCAATCATCATCAGATGCACATAACAAAGCAGTGCACAATCAAATTTGCAATTTCATCTAAGTATGTGGACGAACTAACTTGTGATGTAGTGTCATTAAAAGAATGTGGAATGGTTTTAGGTAGCCCATATTTATCGTAAGGCAATCTTCTACAGGACAAAGAATCAATATCAAATCACTAAAGCAGGTCATGATTATGTGGTTCATGCTCATCATGTTAAAGCAAGTAAAAAACTTCAAACAATGGAACAATTAACGAAGGCAGTGCAAGTAAACAACAAACCACTAATTCTTTAAAATGAAGTAATTGATCTTAAGCAAGAACAAGACATGGTTGTTGAATGGAAAATCAATCATAAGTTGCTTCAAGATAAGCTCATGTCGTGCATATCTTTCAAGTATATCAGTTCATTTGTAGTCATCTTTTTGATGCTGTCATTAGCAATTTTTTCTACATGGATGATAGTGGCTTCAGTAAGATGTAACAAGGTTCAAATGGCTGACAATATACTGTCAGTTGTCATGATTGCGTTACAGTTGATCTTGATGAGACAGGTGCACATGACAGAGTTCAGAGATAGAGAGCAAGACGGGTGGCCTATCTCGAGCTTGTTGACTGGTTAGTAACCTTTTGGGGACCAAAAGGTCTTTTTGTGGGGAGGTGTGATCCTAAATCGGATCTAGAAGCCTGATAGGGCTTGAAAAATGCTCAAAAATTAAAGTGCTCAGAATGCGACGAAAACTATGCCATTACGCCCGTCTCGTCTTCCTGATTCTGGTGGTATATTTACTTTGTCAAACAGGCTCCATATGGAGAAGATATGACGTTCTTTCCGATAAGTCAAACAGGCAAAAAAAATTGTTGACTGTGCAGTCCGTACAGTCTATACGGACGCTGACGTGGCATATCCTTATGTGCGACACATGGCAGGTCCATACAGGTGAAACGTGGTAGCTCCAAGAAGCGACATGTTTCATGAAGATTTGGTCGATTTGGCATACGGTTGGATGTATCCGAAGGTGACATGTGTCACCACTAAAAGTGTGACACGTGGCACGGGTGACGTCATCAAGTGATGTGGCAGGCTGACTGGGCAGTACAACGATTGATGTGGAAATTTGATGTGGTAGTACAACTCTGGCACGTGGGCCAATCGATGGTTGACAAGTGTCATGTTTCGGTTGGTTTGTAAGGTTCCACGTGGCCCAGTCAAGGGCTGCCACATGGCACTCTGTGATTGGTTTGATGGTTGTGTGTTAAAATTTTGTTATGACATGGTCGGGGATTCGAACCGGTGACCTCCCATAGCGCAGTGGACTGGCGGGGCTGGGCTAGCCACCTGCCCCCATGGTAGAGCTTGTTATTGAAACGACAAGTTTTATATTTAAGTTTGTTTAAAGTTTCAAATGGGGGGAAAAAGGGCTGGGGCTTAGCCCCAACCCTCAACACATTTGTATACGACCATACCACTCGACCGTGACTGGGAGTGGGGAAGATATATGCAGATAAGGATATCCCCCGGATCCTGGGAGGTTACCACAGGACCCGAAGCCGACCCGACGGGGGCGCGGGGAGTTTGTTATTGAGCCACGGTCCTATGCAAGAGCCAAAGAACCCAGAGCTAGTGCAAGGAAAGGGGGCTAACGCGTAGCCTATGGGCTCGCGCTTGGCCCAAAATAGCCCATATGACTGAGTTAAGGGGGTGCACACGCCAATGGAGGGGGATAACGCCCATACTATAGTTAAAAAGTGGTTTTTTTGTGCCATTTTTGGGTTTTTATTATTAAATATGCCTATTTTTGGTTGATTCCCTCCATTTTTGGGGGATATTGGGCATTTTTGGAGGCCAAATTCTTGGAGGAAGTTGGAGTTGAGCAACCAACTTCAAGGCTATATAAACCATGTTTGTTTGAGGCCATGAGCAAGCAATCAGAGTAGAGTTATGCTGGAGAAAACCCAAGCCAAAGCCATGTTGATGCAGTGAAGCTGTTGAGAAGGAGACGCTGTTGGATCATTTCTGGGAGCTCTGGATGTCCATTTTGCATGCCGTTTTCTTTGCAGGGTTCTAGAGATCTGGGAGAACACGACCAAATCAGTCTTGTAGCCATTTGGCATTGCAGCGATGTACTTTTGAGAATTTGAACAGAAATAAAGAAGCCTCCACCATAGAGAAAAGGCCCGGAGACGTAGGCAAAGTTGTGCCGAACTCCGTTATCAATCTGCGTGTTATGGTTTTCTATTTATTATTTCATTTTAGATCTGCATATGTGTATTTGGCTATTATAATTCCTCTTCTTTCCTCATTCTTTCTCTAAATTTCTCAAATGGTTAATTAACGCTTGCAAAATTAAAACTCAACCATAGTCATTTAAAAGATCCTATGGATCACTCAGGAACAACCCGCAAAAGTTTTGGTGATATAGACACGCAGTAAAAGTCCACCTTGCTCGAAAGATGATGATGCCACCCAGGCCTTGAAAAGTAGGTTAACTCCTGATTTCCCAAAAACATCTTTCGCTCCCAATAAAAAAACCTATAAGAATTCATACCCAGGAATAACCCAAACTAGATTACAACATGGTCTAAGATTTGAAGAAGCTAAAGGCTAATATTTCAGTTATGGACATATGCAAGATCCCTCAATAGAAGGATTTTTTGTTATAAGATTTGAACCCTATGGGAAACCCGACGACGGGTAATGGTCTAGAAATAAATCTGTCTCCAACAGATCTGGTGGGCAAACCAACTGTGAACACCTGTTCGGGAGATAGAAAGGAAAAACCTTTTGTCCCACCGTTCCTCTTAATGTTTGAAGTCTTCAATAGAAACCTTCACAACTGTTTGGTAGATTCTGGAGCATCCTCCAACGTCATGCCCTTATCTGTTTGCAAACAATTAAATGTTGCTCCTCTCAAAAGTGATAAACATGTCATACAACTAGACAAAACCTAGGTCAAGGTCATAGGAGAACTCAAAGATGTGATGATCATAATATCAACACACCCCACATTTGTGCAAGTGATTGAAATTATTGTAGTAGATATCCCAGAGGCATATGGGTTATTACTAAGTCGATATTGGTCTAAAAAGATAAACAGATACTTCAGTATGGACTGGGCACACCTCTGGCTACCACTGAAGGGATACAAGAACATGATTAGAATCGATAGGGAGAGATATCTGAAAATTATGGTCACTGATCTAGAAACCCTGAATGAATCCTCATCCACAGATTTCCCCATACTGGGCAATTATTCCTGCAACTCCTACTTCAGAAACTTTTCTCCTACCTTGTCCGATGTTCCTCTTACCCAAATCTCTGAAATGGGTTTTCAAGAGAAATCCCCGTTTCTGATAGGAGACACCCTCTTCTGTCAAAACCCTGAGCTAGAGCTTAATAACAAAATATTGAAGAGAAAGAAACTAATAAGGAAAAGGAAAGGAGTGATTTTCATTCACAAATTTGGACCCTCTATTTTTATGGGTTTAAATCGCAAGAAGAGTCAGGAGAAGGTTTCATCCTCATTGATCCTAAATGTAAACGTCATTTATTGTCCTGTAGGCTAGAGTTCAAATGTACCATCAACACTGCCAAATATGAAGCTCTAGTACAAGGATTAAAGAAATCCATAGATTTGGATGTCAAAGAATTGAAAGTTTTCGGAGACCCTGAAACTATTGTTAGACAAGTAAGAAATACTATACATTGCAATTCTCTTCACCTGAAGAACTATCGGTAGAAGGTGCATAGGTTAATATATCACTTTGAAGCTTTCAATATCACTGTGATCCCTAGGGAAAAAAATATTCTTGCTGACTCCTTGGCCACATCCGCTTCCAAGCTATCGCCTCTAGAGGATTATGAAGCCTCCCGATTCACTGTGGAGATTCTCTACAAACCGTCGGTACCTAATGACATTTACAATTGGAAATTCTGTGAAGGAGATGAACAGATTATAAACTTCTTAACCGACTAAGACAATTTCAAAGATCTCTCTATTGATGATGAATAATTCCAATAGCAATCCACAGAAACCGATCCTCGGACAGGACAACTTATGAATAAATGAAGGGCTCACACAAACCCGAAAGGGATAGCTATTCTAGAAAATCTGTTTGATCTGAAAGAGTGATTTAAGGGACCTAAAAATGCAAAGACTGGTAGCTCTTGTCCCCTGCATGAAACTATAAATTTTGGGACCCCAGAAAACCCAAAGAATGTGAATCTCGACAAGACTATATCTAAGGAAGAGAGGAAGGCTTACCTCAAATTATTCATACAATACTAGGATGTCTTCGCATGGTCCTATAGGGATTTGAAAATGTATGATACCCACGTCATTCAACACACCATCCCATTAAAACCTGAAGTGAAACCTTTCCAATAGGCTCTTCGAAAGTATCAACCATCCCTGAAACCTCTCATGTATCAGGAATTAAAGAAAATTTTAGATTCCAAGATCATTTTTCAGGTTAGGCATTCTGCTTGGGTAGCGAATCTTGTTCTGGTGAGGAAAAATTCTTGAGAAATCTGCGTATACGTAGATTTTAGGAACCTTAACAGAGCTTCAGAAAAAGATAATTACCCAGTCCCACCGATGGAACAACTCCTGTAGACCTTGCCTAGATTAGGGATATTCTCTCTACTCGATGGTTTCTCAGGTTACAACCAAGTCCTGGTTTCAGAGAAAGATCGTTTAAAATCCACCTTCCAAACCAAATGGGGAACCTTCGCTTATAAACACATGCCTTTTGGGTTAATTAATGCAGGAGTGACCTTCCAAAGGGACATGGATGTATCTTTCTAGGGACTAATAAATAAATATGTGGTAGTGTATCTATATGACGTAACAATGTATTCGAAGAATAGAGAAGAGCACATCCAACACTTAACTCAGATTTTTGAGAGGTGTAGGAAATACGGTATATCCTTAAACCCTAAGAAAACTATCTTCGATGTCAAGGAAGGTAAGTTGTTAGGTCACATTATATCTCAATCAGGGATTCGCTTAGACCCGGGAAGGATTAAGGACATAGCTCAACTTCCATTACCCCATAACAAGAAAGCTATGTAGTCCTTTTTCGGGAAAATCAATTTTGTGAGGAAGTTCACTCCCAACTTGATAGAAATCATCAAACCCTTACAAAAGATGATTCACAAGGATGCATAATTTAAGTGGGATGATGAGTGAAAAGACGCCTTCAACAATATCAAAGCTACTATATCCCGAGCCCCGGTGTTGCGAAGCCCCAATTTCAATAGAGAATTTTCCCTTTATACTTTCGCCTCCGACCAATCGTTAGCTGCAGTTTTGACTCAAAAGGATGATGAAAACAATGAATCCCCAATGTCATTTATGAGTACTAATCTTCAAGCATATGAGCTCAATTATCCTTCTATAGACAAACAAGCCTATGCGGTTTATAAGGCAGTAAAGAATTTCAGATCTTACATCCTCAAGAATCATGCTAAACTAATTGTGTCGCACCCTGCAGTACGATCCTTGTTTACCTAAAAAGAAATGGGGGAAAGAAGAGGGAACTGGATGGCAATAGTCCAAGAATTTTATCTAGATATAAAACCTGGAAAACTAGTAAAAGGACAAGGGTTATGCAAGCTTGTAGCCAAATCCCAAGATCAAGTAAATGAAGATTTCGGATGGGAGAACGAAATGACACTATGGTGTGGTGAAGTAACATACATCTCCCTAGGAAAAGGATTTTGGTATAAGGATTTAACTTATCTTCTACATCAAGAGACTTCCAAAAACCTCAACCCTATGGAATGGAGAGCCCTCAGATTAAAATCTGCACAATATCACCTTATAAATTCGGTGCTCTTCTGGATCAATTATGATGGGGTACTATTAAGATGTCTCAAATGAGAAGACATAGACAAAGTGTCGAGGAAACTCCATGATGGCCTCGCTGGGGGACATTTCACAGGAAACACCACCGCTCACAAGATTTTGAGAGCCGACTATTATTGGCCCACCTTGTTCAAAGATGCTCATACTTATGTTAGAAACTATAAGACTTGTCAAATAAGTGTTGGAAAGGAGAAGAGAGAAGCAGTTCCACTCCAACCTGTGACTGTCTCTAGGCATTTTGAGCAATGGGGGTTGGATATCATAGGAGAAATTACACCTAGCTCTTCAAAATTGCACAAATACATTCTTACCGCCACCGACTATTTCATGAAATGGGCAGAGGCCATTCCTTTGACTCAGGTAAACGAGAAGGTATTAATACAATTCATAGAACAACAACTGATCACGAGGTTTGGTGTCCCTTCTATTATGGTCTTTGATAATGCAACTTACTTTTCTTACATCCTATTGACGGAGTTTGCTCTGGATAAAGGAATCATAATTAAGTACTTTTCAAATTATTATCCCCAGGGAAACGGTGTGGAATAATCAACTAATAAAAACCTGGTAAGAATATTAAAGAAGACAGTTGCAGATAACCAAAGAAATTGGCATAATCTACTCCATAATTCTCTATGGGACGATAGGGTCACACCCAAAGAAGCTATAGGAAATTCCCCATAATTTTAGGTCTACGGGGAAGAAGTCATCCTCCCAAATGGGCTCTATCTTCTATCTCTTCAACTAGCCCAAGATTCCAACGAAGTATCTTCATCGGCCATGCAACAAAGAACTAACACTCTGCTCATGCTGGAATAAGAGAGAGAAAAGGCTAAGTCAAAATTCCTATCTCACCAACAAATAGTGAAAATATAGTTCGATAAGCATAAGGCTAAAGAAAAGAACTTTGAAGTAGGAGACTTAGTCCTGAAGTGGGACAGAGAAAATGAACCAAAAGAGAAACATTCTAAGTTTTAGAATCTATGGCTTGGAATTTTCCAGGTGGCTGAGAAGATTGGGGCAGGCACTTATCAGTTGCAGAATCTGAAGGGGGAACTTGATGCCCTCCCAGTAAATGGCCAAGCCCTAAAACAATATTTCCAATAAATAAATAAAAAAAGAATAAAACAATAAATATGTGTGTTTTATGTTCTTTGTTGAGTATCTTCACGATTGCGAAATACTTCTTTTGTTGTTTCTTTTCTTTCTAGTTTTCTATGCCTTTGAAGGTATGTTCGAAAAAACAATGGTT
This sequence comes from Picea mariana, assembly GCA_032191745.1. Lineage (NCBI taxonomy): Eukaryota > Viridiplantae > Streptophyta > Pinopsida > Pinales > Pinaceae > Picea > Picea mariana. The sequence continues at coordinate 414,518 of JASDQU010102443.1, forward strand.
GGCCTTAATATACTGCAACGTAGCAAACCCTGTTTCTAACTCATCACTCACTTACAAACACCAGAAGCACTGGAAAACTTGTGGTTACTTTGAGGAATCCTCTATCCAACCTGAGCAAATGAACAACTTCTGAGAAATGTCAGAAATTTCTACTTTGTGGTTCGTTAAGACCTCAATGGAAAGAAGGATATCTGGAAAGGACTACATGAACCCAGAGGACGGAGCTAGCAAAGCATCCACTTTAACCCTCTCACCTTGCAAATAAACATACATCCTCCTCTCCCACTCACTCAGTGCATCATGCTGAAATAAAATTGATATTATCAAAAGAGTGAACAACAGGAGAGGGTACGCAGACATCTCTACCGGGGCTATGAATGCTCACTAGCAGCGGAGCAAGGTCTATGATGTCGGGGTGACTATGTTGGGTCTATGGATGCTCGCTGGAAGCAGAGCAACAACGAAGTAGGTGAGTAGAGGTAATTAAAGTCTTCATGTCAGTGAATACTTTGCTAAACTTTTGTAAAAAGGGGGCATGAGTTAGGGTCAAAGGAAACAAAGGAGGAAAGGGGTTAAAACCCCACAGGAAGACCTGAAAGCATCAACCGAAGGATATCAAATGCAAAGGTTAAGAGGTTCCAATTTAAGACCTGCTAAGATTCTCCATCAACTTCTGTATCAGCCGAGCCTTGGAGGATGAACAAAGATTCTGGTTTCACCTAGTGAATCACCATTTCTAGAGCACTCAACACACCCTAAAAATTCTATGTCCATTTCTACTTTTTGGGTACCACTTGATCCTTTGCACTGTCTTTTTTCACTTCAATATGAAATTGATGCATGCGCTTATCTTTTATGTTTCATGTTTGAATTTMTTAAAGTCTGCTTGAACATACAACAAAGAATCATCTTAAATTCAAATGGGACTTAACAACTACTTAAGGAATCGACAATCTAAAGATTTCCCCAACACGCTTAGGAAGATTGACATCAGTAAAGGTTAAAGGTGACTAAAATCGCTTGATAAGTTCAAAATAGCTGAGCGTTGATCTTCATCGACGTCGGTGGATGAAAGTCTCTCTTTTCTGTGAATGATCTTCAACAGGAATATCGTCGAAGATCGATCCATTTGGCTTCGGCAAAAGGTAAGCGCCGCGCAAGGAGAGGAGTGGCATCATCGACCCCGACTCCCGATAGAATTTTGGCTTCRGAGATTTACAAAATTATAATCCACGAAGAAAACTACACATTAATTTTCCATTTTAATGTCGATCCCTGATGCCATCCAAGCATCGACAACCACAATATCTAGCTCTCTTAGTGCTTTCAACGTGAGAGAAGTCCCCAAGTGAAATCCTTACCCACCAACCGAGTGCTAAATTTTATGTTTTAAATATTTTAATAACCCCGAGTTAATAATACCACGTCAGCATCAATCGACATCGAAAGTTTTAAAGGGAACATATCAACAAAATTACAAGGCAACTCAGAATAATAACAATTATAAAATCCCATATTTTGCACAAAAACTTAGATAAGAAAACACGATAAATTTACATACAAAAAGGGAACGTGATACATTCAAAACACTTTCGAATTTTTTCATATAATTAAATCTCCCACCAAGCTCGGGTTACATACACCACCGACGTCTTGAATAAATGGCTTGGTCACAATGAGAATATAAAAAAACTTACAACAAAAAGAGAAAACTATCAAGCGTCACTTCAGAGAACACAAAGCAAGAGCCCACCCATTATGTATCTCTTGAACACAGAACTTCTCCCAGACTACTCCTCGCGCCCTGTAGTGTTTTATTTTCCTCTTTCACTGTCATCCTCTATGCCTTGCGCAACTGCACAATTGTATCTTGTGTTTCCCGAAGCCATATCTAGAGATAAACTGTGCTTCCTTTGTGACCCTGCGATGTCGATACCTCCTGGTTCTTCACCACCAACTGGCTCCACAACTCTCTATTTTCTTGGTA
>JASDQU010102444.1:1685-26721 GCA_032191745.1 Picea mariana
CTTAATCAATTTCTTTTCCATGAATATTAATAATAATTCATGTGTACTTGGTATTTTGGCCTTCATGTAATATATCCCTCCTCCACATTGACTAGGGATTGTGACATAGGTTATTCCATGGTGTCAAGGTGTATGAGACGCTTATATGACACTTTACGACACTTAGGGCGAGGTACCTAGGTGTGAAAATTTCATGTGTAACAAAAGTATAGGACCTTTTTCTTATAACATGCTTGTGGGATCCATGTCGTTCTCTTTGTTTGACACATTTGGTAATAACACCTTTTCGTCAGTTGTCATCTTGGTCGGGGGAAACCCTGGTTTTGGAAAACAAAATCCTGTCCATGGTACTATTCCTCCACAGGGGGAAAGTTCAGGAGTTTTCTCCTCACAAGGACATTGGAATCCTTGGAAGGGATCAATTCCCTCGCAGGGGATGCCGACTGGGGGAGACCCCTTCCATGGTCAATGGAACCAGGGGCAAGGCTCAGTACCTATGCCCACCGAATTAGTAGGGGGAAACCCCTTCCATAATATTTGGAACACAAAGTAGGGAGAAATCCCTGCCCAACCCTCATTGTCCAATTACGGGAATCAACCGATGATATCCCAACAAACACAGTTTATTTATGGTGGTCAAGGCCATGGTGTCTACCAGAACCCTATACAACAACCTAATGTTTCCTAGCAACCTAGTGCCCGTCAAAATACATGCCCCCTTTTTCCTGTACATAATACCCAACCCAAACTACCATTTCTGGAAACATTACACCTGCCAGACTTGTCAAGGTTGCTTAATGACCCGATTTGTCATTATTCACATTGGCCTCCTATGTCGACTAAGTTTCCCTCCAATATTCCAAAATATGAAGGCAAGCTTGGTGAAGATCCAAGTGATCACGTGAAAAATTTCAACCTATGGTTCTTGTGAAACTCATTGTGAGACAAATCTATATAGTTTCACCTTTTTCAATGCACTCTTATCAGGGGTGCCGCAAAATGGTACATTGACCTCGACCGCTCAATATATTCTTACTTTAGCGACTTGGCAATGGTTTTACTAAACCATTTCCAACTACCCATGAGATATGATGCTGAAACTGAATTGCTAGCCAACTTTGAGTAGACTAAGGCTGATCATATCCCCAATCACATCTGAGAATGGCGCGATGGAAGAGCTTGATTAAGGTACAGGTCCCACCGGTTTTACTACTGGAGTGGTTCCTAAAATCTTTTGTACCACAATTATCCAAGTATGTTGCACCTTCAAGAGAGTTTTCAGAGGAGGAGGTGATAATGAGAGTGCAACATCTTGAATTGATATACCATGTCTAGCTTACTCTATGACATATTTCTAGATGCGCCACAGTCCATCCTTGACAAGGCCAAACAAAATTATGGACCACATGCTGATGGTATATTTTTTTCGGCACAAGGAAATTCCACTGATCAGTTGTCAAATCAATTGCAAAAATTGTCGATACAACAAATAGTGGCCAGCTAGACCTTTGGTTCAGCTGGTCCCCCTACCCAAATTTCACACATACACAGTGTGTAGTCAGTGAACCTGAAGGCCAACCAGTAGCCTAAAGGAAAGAAAAAATAGTGAAACAAGAAGGGTAAGGGGGATAATAAACCTAATAACAATGTTGGCAGGGGAAACACAAAGAAGATAAATTTAAAGTATCCATGTAACCTTTGCATGGGGGACCATCCGACTGACCTGTGCCCTCGACTTGTAGAGGCCAAGAAGTTATTAGCGCAGCAACAATTTTCTATGCTAACGAACCCATTTCCACATGGGAAAAATATGACTCAAGCCTCTTCGAGCACAGATGGGGGCAGTCATTGACCCCCTGCGTCTTCTAGCAATCCCTTGGTCGCAAATGTTTTCATGATGAAAGGCGATGCTTATATAGAAACAAGGGCACATGACTACGGAATGTCGGAGTCTACTGAAAAAGGTAAATAATCCACAAACCCAACAATTTCTCTCCATATCGAGAAGACATTGGGAGAAACAATGACACACATCCCTAAAGGGGTGTTCAAGAAAGCTTCTCATAATCCGAACGAAAGGGCCACCTAGAACTACTCTATGGTGGAGGATTTGGCACAAACCCCCTGTTCGATGTCTACTTTGGAGGTCCTCCAGAGCTTCCCTTCATAGAGAAAATCTCTATTATCTCCCTTAGGATATACATAGACTTGTAATATAGGAACGATTAGTCTTGATACAATCAACTTGAAACCTCATCTCCCTTACCACATTGCATTTCACATAGTAGTGGCTCACCCCACGAAATATTTTATTTGAAATATTTTCAGCACAGTGGTTGATGAGGGCAACTTGACTTATGTGATGTCATTGGTGTGTTGGAAGGTCATTGGCCAACCCATTTTTTCTTCGTCACCTACTATTCTTACTACTTTCAATGGTCATTCTTTCAGACCACATGGAATCATTCCTTCTTTCACCGTGCAGTTAGGAGGAAAGACCATGTGCATCGAAGTTGAAGTGGTCGATGAGCCTCTCAACTACAACCTTATTTTAGGAAGGATTTGGACCTATGTAATGCATGCATTAGTTGCCATAGTTTTTTGGGTCTTATTGTTTCCACGCGAGGCCCGAATTGTGACCATTGACCAATTGTACTCCCCCGACCTGAACCTTCATCGAGGGCGTCCACCAGTCTGATGATTGATAGCCCTCATCCCGACATCATCAATGTAGGAGTTGGTTTGTGTCCACTATTTATGGGTACTTTTGATTACCCGCCTCCTTCTAGCGATGTCAAGATTATATCGGCTGCTCCCAACCAGCCTAGGGATGAAATATTTCAAGTGTCGTCATTGCATACGAATTACTTTCATTATCCATGGAATATACCATCCCCATCAGCTTCAATGGAAGTGACAGTGAATCCTAGCATGGCCATTCCCTGTTTCGTGGAAAAAGTTGCGTACAATATTGTCTAGCAAGCTTCAACCGACCCCGATACGACTCCCGCATAGGAGCTAGATCCAGTTCTCGAGCCTATTTTGGCTCAAGTTTCCCTAGCCACTATAGATTCTGTAGACTTGGTATTTCCCTTAGATGAGGCGATTCATGAGGCATTGACTAGTTCAGACAAACCCTAGGATGATATCCATCATAGATCTTATTTCCTCCCAGAGTTAAGAAGAATAGAGGCGGGTGAATTTGTGTTGACTATGACTAGAGATAGGTCTTGTACTGTTAATCCTCTGGATACACACGTAGTTTATGTCGAGGGTAATATGGAGAGTATCGCTTAAATGATACCTATTGATATCTCTAGAACCCCTGGCATCATGGAGAATGTTTTCGTCAGAGTGAACTTCTCCCCCAAAGACATTCACATTTATACAGAGTTGTTTAAATAATTCCACAACATTTTTGTCTGGTCTTACAAGGAAATTCCAGTCATTGATCCAAGAATCGTCAGACATGAGATAATGACTTATCCTGATGTCAAGCCGGTTCAACAAAATATTCGTCTAGTGAATCCTCGAAAAGTGGAAGTTATTAAGGTTGAATTAGAAAAATTGCTTAAAGAGGGATTTATCTACCCCGTGCAGTTGACAGAATGGGTGTCAAAAACCGTTCTGGTTAACAAAAAATAGGGTATGATTCACATGTGCATGGACTTCCATGACTTGAATAAGGCATGTCCAAAGGATAATTTCCCCACCCCATTCATTCATCATATTCTCGATGACTGTGAAGGCTGTGAGATCTTTTCATTCATGGATGGTTTCTAGGGATATAACCAAATTCAGATCAAACCTGAGGACCAGCATAAAACAACTTTTATCTGTCTGTGGGGAACATTTGGTTATAGTAAAATGCCTTTTGGCCTGAAGAATGTTGGAGCCACTTTTCAGTGGGCCATGCATTTTTCTTTCTATGACCTTAGACATATAGTCGAGCCTTATCTCAATGATCTAGCATCATGATCTCACAAGAGGGATGATCATCCCGTGCACCTTCGACAAATTTTTGAATGATGTCGCTACTATCAGATTCGCTTGAATCCTAAAAAATGCATTTTTGGTGTGACGTCGGGTCGTCTTTTAGGTTTCATATTTTCAACAACAAAGATCATGGTTGATCCTCTTAAGGTTGAGGCAATAGTTCAGTTGCCTCCCTTGTGCACAATCCCCAGCTTCAAATCTTACAAAGGAAAGTGAATTTTCTTCGGTGTTTTATCACAAACTATGCCAAGATCACTAAAGGGTTCATGTTTTTATTGAAGAAGGGATTCCCTTTATGTTGGGACTAAGCCTCTCAACACTCTTTTGAAGCGTTGAAATGTGCCCTTATGTCTACCCCTCTGCTCCGGCCTCCTAATTATAATAAAGAGTTCTTATTGTACTTGGTCGCCATAGAGTTAACCATCTGTTTGGTCTTGTTTCAAGAGGATGATCTTCTTGAAGAGCATGTGATTTATTACCTGATCTGAGGCCTGGTTGGCCAGAAATCAACTATTCCCATTTTGAGAATCTTGCATTGGAAACAATGCATGTTGTCCAACGGTTCTGTCATTATATCCTTCTTTGTAAGACCATTGTCATTGTCGTTGTGAATCCGTTTCAATATTTGTTGACATGACGAGTCATTGGAGGCAAGATGAGTAGATGGATTACTATCCTCCATGAATTCGACTTGGATTTTGTTTCTGCGAAATACAAAAAGTCACTGGTCTTTGCAAAGCTTATTTTGGAACTTTTGGTTCAATTTAGTGATGATACTCCTGAAGAATCACCCATTAAAGGAGATATTTTTCTGGTTTCATATTTAGAACCCTGGTATAGAGATATACTAGTACATCTCCATACTTTGAAGTTCCCTACCTCTTCTTCCTGCGACGAGCGTCGGTGAATTCGCCAACAAGCACGAAACTATCTCATACTCGATGACACTTTGTATCATTGAGGTGTAGATTTCATTCTTTGTCGATGCCTTATACATGAGGAAGAAGAACTCGTTCTTAACAAATTCCACACTGGAGCATGTGATGGTCATTTGTCTAGGTTGGAAATAGCCAAAAAGATTCTATGATCTGGTTACTTCTGGCCTACGTTAATCAAAGATTGCGTTGAGATGGTTAAGAAGTGCCACTCGTGTCAAATCTTCTCTCGGAAGATGATGGAACACCCTATTCCTATGTTTCCCTTCATCATTGTTGATCCCTTCACTAAGTGGGGGATTGATTTGACTACATTCCACCCAACTTCAGCCAAGGGGGATCGTTAAATCATCGTAGTGGTAGACTACTTTACAAAGTGGGTCAAGGCTATGCCAACATTTAACAATGATGGTGAAATTGCAGCTCTCTTCATTTTTAACCAGATAGTAGCACATTTCGGCATCATGAAGGAGATTGTCACTAACCATGGAAGTCACTTTCAGAATGAAATGATGTCCCAGTTAACATCAAATCTCTGGTTGAGTCAAGAAAATTAATCACCCTACTACCCATAAGCGAATGGTGAGGTGGAAGCTATGAATAAGTCCCTCAAGACTATTCTACAACGAACGATCAATTCTTCCAAGTCAAATTGGCATTTGATGTTGTACTCAACATTATGGGCCTACCGAATGTCTGTAAAGACTGCAACCAATTTCTCACCTTTTCAACTCGTTTACGGGATGGAAGCAGTCTTGCCTATTGAGTTCCAAATATTGTCTTTAAAGTTGGCAGTAGATTTATTTCCAGACACTTCACTGCTTGAGGAACTCTTATTATATATCGAGCATCTCAATGAGTAGTGTCATGATGTAGTCTTGGCTAATGAGTCTCACAAGCAATGAGTCAAGTGTCAATATGATCGGTCTATTTGTCCTCGGACATTCTCCCAAGGCGACCTTGTCCTAGTCTACTACCAAGACAAGGATCCCCTAGGGGAAGGAAACTTCAAACCCATGCGGTTTAGGCCTTTCATCGTGAAAGAAATCTTAAAGAAGGGCACTTACCGTTTGGTTGACTTTGAGGGAAATTCCTTGGTAGAGCCTAGAAATGGGCTCTACCTCAAGAAGTATTACTCGTAGGTTGGTCACCTGGGTGACTTCTTGTACATATGTATAGTTCTTATACAATTAGTTTTTTTCTTTTGTTTTTATGGATGTGTCCTTATTCATTTTATCTTTTTCACTATGGAAGATGTCAAGTGAAGCGAAGGTGTTCTTTGGATTCGAAAATAGCACTAGCCAACACACTCGGAGGCTTGCTTCCACATATTGGGTGATTTTCAGGCCTCAAGACCAGTTGTTATCTTCTAGAGGTATATGACTAGGTGACGCCACAAACAATGTCACCGAGTACAGTGCAGTAATAGAATTTCTTTATGACGCTTTGTCGCATGGCATTTCTCACCTCCAAGTTTACTTAGATGCTCAGTTGGTTATGTCCTAGTTAAATGGAGTTTACCCCATTTATGATCCTACTTTAAATCAACGTTTCCTTAGGGTACGTCTCTTAGAACGTTACTTTGATTACATTATGTATATTCATGTTCCTAGGAGATTAAATCAAATCACAAATACCCTAGCTAATCAAGTATTAAATTGGCATGTTACACACACAAAAAAATAAACACACACATAGACATGTACATACGTTTGTAAAAGGAATGTGATCCATAAGTGATAAAGATGTAAATATATATATATCAAAAAGTGTCGGAGTACATAGGTGGGCGTGAACACCTCAAAATCATATATGGTATACATCATGGGGCTTATGCCCTCAAAAATATACAAAATGTTCCCTTGTCACATGATGAGTCCATCTTATCTAAGCCTGGGGCCTATTGGCCCTGTCTTAGTGAAAAACAACGTTATAAAAATGTCGAAAGAGTTGGACCCAAGTCCGTGGCACCCCAACTACATGAGGCTGCATGTTTGGAGAGAGATCCTTGATCTCGACCATCGGAACTGTGCGAGTGAGTGCAGTGAGGTTCCACTCCACCTGTCTCAAAACTCTAGCAGCCTCTCCAACTAGAGGTCCCCCGCGGCGGCTAGTCCGCCAACTGTTGTTGGTACTTCCTCTCGTCAAGGATGTTGCTTGGTCCTCATGAAGTCTATTGGGCATACCGATCCCACATTTGTACAAAAATTGATACATAGTTGTCAATACTCTGATACATATAAAAAATGATATATATATAAAAGAAACTAAAAATTAAATAACTTAAAAAACACATACCTATCTCTCATCGATCCTCTCTGGGAGGTACGGGCATATCTGGATCTATGGAAAAGTTGATTCCAGCATAGGGGTAGTCCTCTATTGCTGGAATATGTTGTGCCCACCAATCGAATAATTTGTCATCAAAGGCCTCTATGGTCCTTCCTCCCCTCTGTCGTGGTAGCAATGTTGTTGATCCATATTTTATGAGTAGAAAGAAATGAATACAGCTTATTAACAGGTGCTTAACACAAAATAATAGAGATACCGTAAAACTGGTTTTCTATTCAATAACGAAATAAGTTGAAATTGTTAAATGCAGCGAAAACAAGCTTGCTGGAATGGTGGCGGCTTATCTCTAGGAAGAGATGTGACAGTTGCGCGCATTCACAAGAAGAATATTACAATGAGGCTTTGAAGTAATTTTTACAATAAAAAGGAATGCCCAAAATCCCTAGACATCCAAAAACCTAACCCTAGGAGATGAAGCGCCAAAATTCATGTGGGCCACGTCTGGGTAAGTTAGTACATCAACTTCTCAGGGTTGTAACTTTTGCATATGATCTCCGTTTTAGGCGTGTAATAGCCCATTGGAAAGGTATCATTGAGGAGATTCATTTTGGGTGCTCAATCATGACTTCGGCTATAACTGAGGATCTCGATCCAAAAAAACCTTCGTTTAGGCCCTCAAAATGGCCCCAGAAGTTAAAACTGCTAAAAATAGTAAATTGCCAAAATTGTCAGACAAATGTTTTGAGCCAGTTGGAAAAGGTGGGTCACCAACGATATCAATATGGATCAATCCTCCCTCCTTGGGAAGAAATGGTCTCCATTTCATTGATTTGCGCCATCAGATGAGGAAATTTCTGCTGAATTTGGCCCCGGGTGAGCCACTTTCCTTGGTGCAGGAGCTGCCCTGCTTTGACGACTTGATAAGGTTGGATCCTTTGTTGTCGAGTACCCTTGATCTATGTGTCCACAATCTGATCATTGGATTCCTGTTGTATATAGTCAGGGTTGAGCTCTGTTGGTGTCAATTGTTCTACTACTTCTGAGGTGTCCAATAATGGTGGGAAATAAGGGCGAAGGAGATCCACGTTGAACACTGGGTGCAGGCCAAGGAAGGGAGGAATGTTGGGCTCAAAATAATTCTTTCCCATGACCTTGGTGATAGTGTATGGCCCATAACGGAGTGGGATAAGCTTCCGATGGGGTCCTATAAGGTGTTGTTTCTACAAGTGTAACCAAACTTTTTCCCCCACCTGAAACTTATTTAGCACCCGATGTTGATCATGTCGTTGTTTGTAATTGTCATTGGAATTCTATAGGATATCTTGAACCTATTGGCGGATGTGTTGGATCCACTCAATGAACTGGGTGGCTTGGCCATCTTCAGTTGGAGCAAGAGATGAGTCGGTCAAGGTGACCGCAAGGGGAAGTTCAACATCTATGGGACCCAATGGTTCGAATCCCAACCCCACCTGAAAGGGGCTGTGGCCGGTTGAGCTATGCAGGGCTCAGATGTAGCTATGCTAGACATAGGGGAGGCTCTCATCCCATGTGTGATGGTGCTTTGAATTATACATGTGAAGGATATGCACTATCATTCAATTTACAACCTCGGTTTGGCCATCTGTCTGGGGGTGGAAGGCCATGGATTTGGTGAGCTTGGTGTCTAGCAGTGACCAGAGGCTCAACCAGGATGTGTTGAGAAATTTACTATCTCGATCTGAGAGAATGGTTTATGGGATTCCAAAATGTACCCAGACTCATTCAAAGAAGAGCTTGGCAGTGGCCTCTACTGTGATGCTCTTCTTGCAGGCAACCAAAATCACCATCTTAGAAAAGAGATCAACAACGACAAAACACAGTCATTTCCCCACTTGGTGGATGGGAGGCCTAACATGTAGTCCATTGAGATGGATTCCCATGGCCTTTCAGGAGTAGGAAGAGGGGTGTATAGGCCCTGTTTCTTAGTAGTCGATTTGGCAATAGCACAGGTAGTGCAAGACCTGATATACTTGCTGACCTCTTGTCGAATTTTTGGCCAATAGAAATGTTTCAGTAGCATTTCCACTGTCTTTCGATGCTGAAGTGTCCTACCACCTGACTGTAGTGGGATTCTCAGATTAGCTTCACTCGCTCACTTGATGGAACACAGATATGCCCCAGATGATACAACAACTCATCCTGAAGATGGAAATTATCAACAACTGCATTTGCACCCAACATTTGGTAGGTGGTGGTGAAGTTAGGGTCTGTCTCATAGATTTGGGGTCACTTAGATGTCTCATGGCCGCAAGATTCTAGCACCGTGGTGAGTTCCACGATTGGCGATCTGCTAAGGCAATCAACAATGGGATTGGTGCTTCTTGTTTTATACTTGATGTTGAGGTGGAATTGCTCCAAGTATGTGGACCACTTTTGATGGTGGTCATTCTACAATTTTCCATGTGTCTGTATGAACTGCAGTGGCTTATAGTCAGTGTGGTTGGTTGTCTCCTTGTCAAGAATTTAATGTCTCCACTAGCGGCAGGCTTGTACAATGGAGTGCATTTCCTTGTTGTATGTAGGTTACTTATGGATAGTATCTGACAATGCCTCACTATGATAGGCCATGGGGTGACCGTGCTGAGTGAGAACAATTCCCACAACATAGTCTGAAGCATCTGTCTCAATTTCAAAGGGATGTTGTAGGTCTGGTAGTGAAAGTACTGGGGTTGAGCACAAGTGTTGCTTCAAATCATCGAATGCTTGTTGTTGGGACTGGCCCCACACAAATTTTTCCTTACCACCACCCCTGTTTATTTGGCTGAGGGCCCATGCAATATGGGAGAATCCCAACATGAACCTACGGTAGAAATTGGCAAGGCCCAAGAAGCTCTGAAGCTCAGTGAGTGTTGTTGGGGCTGGCCAGTCACAGATGACTTGGATCTTGGATGGATCTACATGTATGCCATGTTGATCAATGATGTATCTCAGGTAATGGACCCTGTCCATGTCGAAGGAGCATTTTTCCAATTTGGTGTATAGCTTGTGCTACCACAGGGTGTGCAAAACCTATTGAATATGCTGCAAGTGTTCAGCCCAAGTCTTGTTGTAAATTAGAATGTCATCCAGATACACCACTATAAAAGTATTGGTGAATGGTCATAATATATCATCCATAATCCTCATGAAAGTGGCTGGAGCATTTGTCAAACCAAAGGGCATGAACAACCATTCCAAAAGGCCTTCCTTTGACTTGAAGGTGGTCTTCCATAAATCTGTTTGTTCTATTGGGACCTGGTGGTAGCCAAAATTTAGATCAATCTTACTGAATTATTTGGCCCCTGTGAGTTGATCAAGGAGCTTGTCAATTCAGGGAATCAGGTACCGATTTCTGACTGTGATTTTATTCAGATCCCGGTAATCAATACAGAGTCACTAGGTTCCATCTTTCTTCTGTACCATCACGATTGGGATCCCGCAAGGTGATGAGCTGGGATGGATGTGCCCCTTGTGGAGCAGTTCTTGGATCTATCACTTGATCTCCTCATTCTCTAACAAAGAGCGGTGATAGACTAACCCATTGGGAAGTGGTGCATCGGGGGTCAGATCGATGGGGTGCTAGACCTAGCAGTGCAGAGGTACCCCTATAGGTGAGGATAAGATATCTAAGTATTCTTCCACGACCTTATCTACTTTCTTCTATTGTGTGGAGAGGTTTCCCACAGAGACCCTGGATGTGATTGTGATCTTTCTCTTACTCTGAGAGAGAATCATGAAGAAGACAACTTCCTCGTCTGAGAGATGACCTTCCTGCATTTCTTAACAGAGATCAAGGAAATAACACTAGGTGTAATTTCCTCGGGTATCCTGTACAACTTCTTGTTCAAAGTAATAATAAAACTATGAAGCCTAGACTCATATACAGCATGATGTTTCCATAAATACGGTTGACCCAAAAGAGCATCACAAACTTCGAGAGGAGAAACATCACATAATACCTTGTCCTTCAAGGCCTTGATGTCGTATGACATTTGGCACTGTTGGCTGACACAGAGATCGCTTCCTTGGAGGTGCCATCCAATGGTGTAGGATTGTGGGTGTGGCATTGTTGGTAGGGTGAGCCGCTTGATGACCTCTACTGAGATGAGTTTCTTCTGGCTACCACTATCAAAAATGAAGTGTATTGGGGTGCCTTTTACCCACATCTGTGAATGGAAGAGGCGCTCTCCTTGTTTTGGCTCGTCTGGTTCACCAGGCTGGAGCTTGGTGGTAGCAACGGTGGCATTGGGTTCCATGTCAATGATCCATCTTCCCCTTTCTGGTTCTGGCTCAGAGTCAAAATACGCATCTGATTTAGAGGCTTTCACTTTAGCCACCAATGACTACTTTGAGCGGCAGTCAGCAGTTTTATTCCAAGGGCTCTTATGGAAGTTGCACCACTTCCCGGTATCTTTCTTTGTCTTTCTGGTGTCCTTCTTTTCTTATGGCTTGGAATTGTTGTCCTGATACTTTACATATTTTCTCTATCATTTGTTCTGTGGGTTGGGGCCTCCCTTTCCCAGATTTTATTGTGCGGGGTTCCCAGGCCCAAATTTCCGCGTCTTTTGTTTGAGCTTCTACTCGATTTTGATGGCATATCGGTAGGCAATGCCCAAGGATGAGATGTCCAGAAATTCCATTTTGGTTTGGATGTATCTATGAAGAGAACCACGATACTTGAGCACTAGATGTCGCTCTAAATCTTTGATACCCATATTGGTCCATAAGGTATGGAAGATATTTGTGAAATCGAGCACTACTTGGTCTCTTTCTTGCCGTAGTGTGGTCCATTTGGTATACAGGTCATCATAAATTATGACAATGTAGTATTGTTCCTTAATAACATCCCTAAAGGATTCCCAGGTGGTTGTGACTGAAAGTAATGAGGTTTACTTTGTTTCCTTTTGCTCACAGAAAGTTTCCCACCAATCTTTGACATGGGGAACGGCTTTGAGGAGCGCAAAAGTAATCTTTTCTCTATTTGAAAAGTTATGGACAGAAAAATACCCTTCTAGTAGATTCAACCACTTGTATAAAACATCTACGTCTATTTAATATTCAAATATAGTAATATTGAAGTTTATTTGTACCTTGAAGGGGGCGGCACCTCCGTTCAAAGAAGATGCATCACCTATTGGTAGCCGCCGAAGGATTTGCGCAAAACTATCCATCATCTCGTTCCTCTGTTGCATGAGGGATTACTCAATCAACAATTTGAAAGGATCTCCTATCCCATCATATTTATTTTCTCTTGCCATGAGAGGTCTCTTGGGCATGTGAGAGCTTCTATCCTCAAGAGAAACAAGCTCGAGACCAAACTCTTTGTACTCCGACCTCGTTGGGGACATGCATTAAGACGAAAAGGAGAAGACCCCTCTGATACCATTAATCCAGATTTTATGAGCAGAATGAAATGAATACAGATTATTAACAAGTGCTTAACACAAAATAATAGAGATACAGTAAAACTAGTTTTCTATTCAATAACGAAATAAGTTGAAACAGTAAAATGCAGCAGAAACAAGCTTGTTGGAATGGTGGCGCCTTATCTCTGAGAAGAGATGTGACGGCTACGCGCATTTGTAAGAAGAAGATTACAATGAGGCTCTCAAGGAACTTTTACAATAGACAAGAATTCCCAAAACCTTAGACATCCAAAAACCTAACCCTAGGAGATGAAGCACCAAAAGTCATGTGGGCCTCGTTTGGGTAAGTTAGTACATCAACTTCCCGGGGTCGTAACTTTTGCATACGATCTCTGTTTTAGGCATGTAATAGCCCGTTGGAAAGGTATCGTTGAGGAAATTCATTTTGGAGGCTCAATAATGTCTTTGGATATCATTGAGGAGTTTGATCCCGAAAAACCTTCATTTAGGCCCTCAAAATGGCCCCAGAAGTTAAAACTGCTAAAAATAGTAAATTGCCAAAATTGTCAGACAACTGTTTTGAGCCAGTTGGAAAAGGTGGATGGCCACCGATATCCATATGGATCATTTTTCTATATACATACCACTGGAACAAAGGCCACATGCCCCCATATTGTCTCTCGTGGACTCAGACTGGGTACCCTCTCAAAGAATAACAAGCAAAAAATGGTACTGAACCCGAATTTCTTGTTGCTACACTCTTGACACTATGTGAGATTCCTCTTCATGCAATTAAGAATGGTCATGCTCCAGTCAAAAATATGTTCGTCTAGGCACTGCATCACACAATACATGTGCGCCCAGGAATCCTAGTGTAGGTTCTTGGATCCAGTGATCCACCCAATAAGAAAAATGATCACCTTCAGTGACAAGTTGGTGATCTTGTCGATGGGAACATGAGAACCTACATTCTCAGTGCCAGCCTCGCAATGCATCCTAATGTAGTCAGAGATGTTGAAGGGCCTAGGGGGGAATGCAAGAAGGTTGACTGATTCCCCTCTTCTCAAGAGGCCATTCAAGAAATATATATCCTCGGTCGTTGGAGTCAATGACTTCCCCACAATCATGAACGCCTCTATGTCAGGGTGTCAGTAATCCACCAAGGAATTCAGTAGCCTGGGTTGTACCCTCATGAATGGACACCAGTAGAACTTCCATAACCCATATTTCTATGTGATGACAACATTAGGGTCTTCATCGACTAAGATATCGATTTCCTCATGTTCCCTCTCCCTCTAATGAACATACATCCTGTTCCATGACAGTTCAAAGGGGAGTTAGCTCTTGCATTTTGATTCTTTCCATGCTTTTGAGGGTGTATGCAGGATTTCTTGGACACGGTCACATATGTACACTAGAATAATTTTCTCTGCCTACATACATACGCGGGTTGTCCTTGGACATCCTGTGTACACCTAGGTCTGCCCTTTTTTTAGGTGGGCACGCCCCCCAAAAACCCAAAAAAAATATGCATAAATGAAGAATTGAAATACAAGAGGGATGAGTTTATACTTACTTGGTCCAAGCAGAAGTTCGTTTCATCCTATGAAACTCTTGGAATCAACTCTTTTATAAAAGTGGTATTTTTTACCTTTTGGTTAATTTTCAAATTGAAATGGTGAAAATAAGCTGTCAGCTTCTATTTATAGACTTTTTTGGCCTTTTTTGCCACTTTTTTGACCCCTTTTATCTTTTTTTCTGGCTTACCAATATTTCAATTTGGTTCTTGAGTTTATTATTGGATGTTCTGATGCACTTTTCCTTTTGGTTTGGTAATGTTTTGTGAGATGGGCCACTTTTTAAGGTCCTTTGGTAAAAAGTCATTTTTCCAACGTTTTGCATATAAGTTAGGATTCCACCTTCACTTTCTGCATCTTGTTGTCTTTTCTTCTTTTCCATAGGATCGATCCCACCAAAGTGCGACATGGAACTATCATTTCTTCTTTAGAAGTGTCTTGATTAGGTGGTAGATCCTACCTTTACATGGACACCCTAGATAGATCCTTGTTGTGTTTTGGCGTCTATGTTGTCTTCGAACAACTTTAGGCTCGAGAGTCCTTGTTAGTCCTGTCATAATTATGAGATTGAGCCTCATCCATTGGATGCACCATCACTCTTGGCCTCACCCTCAGGACTCCCAAAATGAGCATACTTTATTGTCTTTCAAGCTCGCTTTGAAGTATGAAAGTAACATCCGACGAGACTACGTTTATGTTTTTCAATCTTGTCTAGATTAATTGGAAAAGTAATTGTTGGAGTCTTCTTTAAGCCATTTTTCAGACTCTTTAAACATGAAAATATTGTTGAGCGATCTTGTTTCCTTCACGCTCGCCAAACTAAAACTTGGCGGCATGTCTGTCCGACAGTATTTTACCCCTTTTTTGGTCTGGATGGTCAATTGTACGAATAAAGGTATACTCTAGGAACTTCGGTTCACTAGAAGAGTATTCTCAGGTATAAGTTTAACCCTTTTTCGGTCCCGACGAACTAAATTTACAAAAAAAGGAACATTCTCCTTGGTTTTGGTTTATCACCTTTTTCATGCCTTGGATATTACCAATGAAAAAGGAACCCCCATGGAGTCCATAGTTAATCTCTTTTTAGACTCCCTAAAATTGAAAATATCGTTGAGTGACCTTGTTCCTTCACACTCGTTAAATCGGACCAGAAGAACATCTACTGGCATGAGTTTACCCCTTTTTATAACCTATGTATTATGGAGGAAAAAGGTACACCTCAAGAGATTCATCTCGCCCAGAGAGTTCTCCTCAGGAGACTAAATCCAAAAAAAGGTTGTGAGTCCATAGTTAATCTCTTTTAAGACTCCTTAAAATTGAAAATATTGCCAAGTGATATTGTCTTTGTCACACTCGTAAAAATGGTTTCGAATAGACATCTTTTCGGTGTCATTTTACCCCTTTTTTGAACTGGCTAAACTATTTCTGAAAAAGGTACCCCAATGGAGTCTTGTTTTACGTTTTTTCAGACTCTCTAAACGTGAAAAAACTACCAAGCTTACCTTCTTTGGGCTCGTTAAAAATACATTGAAGGGGGTTTCATTGTGTCTTTCTCATCGCGTTTTCATCTCTACATCTTTGGCCTAATTTCGGCTCCATGTTTCTTTCAACTAAACCTTTGAAGCATGCCTTATACACAAGCCTTGTCTCACTTTGCCTCTATGACTTGAAACATTGACCCATGGAGGAATTTTCCCTGAGTGTCCTTTTCCTGCATGTCTCCTTTCTCTAAGCATTAGTGTGTTCCTTGCACTTGGAACAAGTATGCTTGTGACACTCGTTCCTCCTTTTTAATGTAGCATTCTTTATTCTTTTTCAAATCTCTTTAACAAATTGAAAAACAAAAAAAAAGTAAAAAAACCCAAAAGGAGGGGACGTGAAATATATATTCTTTTTTGGCAGCACAATGAGTCGCCCTTGGACAAAGCACATCCCTTTGTTTGTTGGTCAAGCTTTGGGATCTAGTATGACCTTAGGGAGATATTTTTTCTACATAGAGTTGTGTCCTCCTCCGTTTGGTTACTCTTCCAAACACATGGAGAGTTTTTGTTGCCTCCTACATTGTGAATTTATGTCAATGTCATGCTACTTGAGTCTGATCATCTGTCATGATTTTTTCCAAGGGAATTTCCACCCAACCTAAGTCTTCCTTTCTGCAGTTTTCCTCTTTCCCTCATGAGTCGTCCATCCTGGAAGTCCAGTCAAGTCTTGATTCAAAATCAATGAAGTTCTCTGCCTGATCATCAAGATTCTCTTGTCTTTTCCCAACGAACCGTCGAAGACCTCTGGCTAGTGAAGTCATACACTCACATTGCGATCCTACCCGATTTTTGAAGATTTTGTTGTTGCTCGAGATTTGAAGACCTCATCTCCAACCATAAGGCATTATTGGCTTCTTGAAGATGAATATTGTACTTGTATATCTTTGATTTTGAGATGTAGATCCGTTGTGTAATGCTCGTGACTACACTTTATATAGTTATATGACATGGATATGTAGTGGATTTGATTCACAACCATGATTTATTTTATCCCGAGCATGGGTATGCCCACCTCAGAGAGACAATTGTTATTTTGCAGATGGCACCTCTTGAACTCTGGTCCCAGGCTCACTCATTACGTACATTGGCGAATATTTTGTAATATATTTTGGACATCAAATTCTCTTCTGACCTCATACGTTAGGGGGCATCTGTTATATCCCTAAATTTCTCTATACATGCATACCTAGCCTTTAGGCCTCTTACTTTCATTTTTTTCCAAGCCATCATTGATTTGCTATTCTAAAAAACCCATTTTTTTAGGATGTACGCGCCCTGCACTATTGCTGCCCATGTACATATGCATTCTTCACCACTACAGCTCGCGTACGTATGCATGATGCACCACTACAACCCGCATATACTTGAAAAAGTTGCAAGGAATTCGTTGAGATTACGGGCTATTGGGTAGTTTCACATAATCCACCACCTATATCCCATCACCCAACTGAATAACCATCATTTTCTCATATAAAAGGAGGTGTTGGGGTCTCATTCCACATATATACATAAGAATAGTGAAACTTTGTCCGTTTCACATCCCCTCCTTGCCCTAAGTAATTGGATCCCCTTTTGTAAGAATTGCACTTGCATTCCCCAATTAGCCCTTCTTCCTTCATCATAAACCCATTCATTTCCTAAGAGAGATATGAACATTGAGAGGAGAACCTAGATAGAGGTGCACTTGAACCTTGTGAAGAGGAGCCTGGATGAGTTTCGTGGAGAAGTAGCCGGATTTGGTTGTAACTAATAATTCTTTTATCAATAAAATAAGTACTTTTCCTGTCCCAAATCATGACGTGTTGAATGTTGTTAATGGTTTATGTTTTGATATTCTAACGTCTAACCCTTATTTGTATATGAATTGCATTCTTGTAGATTTTTGTTTGTCTTTCTTTGAATGCAGGCCAGCCTTGCGAGGAGGCTTAGAGTTAGCGAATCTATCGAGCACGAGAGGATCATCACCAGATGCGGAGTAGAGGTACAGTTACCTGATCGTTCTCATTTTTCTTTTCTTGTATAAGTATGGTGTATGTTTGGGGTAGTTAGAGAAGTAGGAGACTTTTAGACGGTTGTGATTTTCCTACATTCCAAACTCTAGTGTAGTCTTAAGGGGGGTTTTATGACTCTAGAGTGGGAGAACCCCCTACAATACTATACTAGAGTTTAGAATGTAGGCATATCACAACCGTCTAAAAGTATCCTACTTCTCTAACTACCCCAAACATACACCAGACTTATACAAGAAAATAAAGATGAGAAGGATCGGGTGACTATACCTCTACTCCATGTCCGATGATGATCCTCTCGTGCTCGATAGCTTCGCTGACTACAAGCCTCCTCCCAAGGTTGTCCTGCATTCAAAGACATACAAAAAAAAATCTGCAAGACTGAAATTCATATGTAAATAAGGCTTAGACGTTAGAATATCAAAACATAAACCATTAACAACATTCAACACGTCATGATTTGGGATAGAAAAAATACTTCTTTTATTGATAATACAATGATTACTTACAACCAAATCTGGCTATTGCTCCATGAACCTGGTCCAGGCTTCTCTTGACCAAGCTCCAAGTGCACCTCTGTCTAGCTTCTCCTCTCAACCTTTAGATATCTCTTGGTAAATTAATGGGTTTATGATGAAGGACAAAGGGATAATTGGGGAATGCAAGGGAAATTCTCACAAAATGGGCTTCAATTACTTGGGGCAAGGAGGGCATGTGAAACAGGAAGAGATTCATTGTTCTTATGTCTAGATGTGAAATGAGACCCCGAAAATTCCTTTTATATGGGAAAAGGATGGTTATTCGGTTGGATGATGAGCTATAGGCGGTGGATTTGTTGGGAAACTAACCAATAGCCCTTAATCTCAATGAATTCCTTGTAATGTTTTATTTTTTGCAACTTTTGCAAGTATACGCGGGTTGTAGTGGTGCAGCATGCATACGCATGGGAGTTGTAGTGGTGCAGAAAGCGTATGTATGCGGGAAGTAATGGTGCAGGGTGCATACATCTTCAAAAAATGGGTTTTTTAGAAGAGCAATTGAGTGATGGCTTGGAAAAAAATGCAAGTAAGAGGGCCAAAGGCCAGGTATGCATGTGTAGAGAAATTTAGTTCTATAACAGGTCTGGTTAACATCAAGTAATAATTAAAGAAGAAGACATCAACAAAACTTCTTTCAGAATAATGTATGGTCATTATGAGTTCACAGTGGTTCCGTTTGGATTATCAAATGCACCAACTATCTTCATGTGTTTAATGAATGGTATTTTCAGAGAATAATTAGATAAGTTTGTCATTGTATTTCTAGATGACATTATTATATATTCTAAATCACAGGAAGAGCATGAACAACAATTGAGGATGGTATTAAAAGTATTAAGGGAGCATCAGTTGTATGCCAAATTGAGAAAGTGCTCATTTTATCAGAAGAAAATTCATTATTTGGGACATATCATTTCGTAGGATGGGATAGCAATGGATCTTGAAAATATAGAATCCATTAGAGAATGGTCAACGCCAAAGAATATGATAGAGGTCAGATCATTCATAGGCCATACAGGCTACTATAGGATATTTATCGAAGGATTCTCAACAATTGCACACCTAATCACTTCCTTGCAAAAGAAGAGGGTAAAGTTTTAGTGGACATTGGATTGTGAAAAGAGTTTACAACACTTGAAACAATTATTAAAAAGTGCTCCAATACTAAGGATTGCAGACCCAAATGAAGACTTCATTGTATGCATAGATGCATGTAAAGAAGGTCTTGGTGGAGTCCTCAGTCAAAATGGGTTTGTTATATGTTATGAATCAAGGAAGTTGAAGGAGCATGAAAGACACTATGCCACTCATGATTTGGAGTTGGCATCCATAGTGCATGCCTTGAGGAAATGGATACACTACATCATGGGGACAAGATTTGAGATGAGGATAGACCATAATGGTCTAAAATATTTATTTGATCAGCCAACTCTAAATGCTAGGAAAAGTAGATGGTTATATTTCTCAGTGAATATGACTTTGATATAAATCATATCAAAGGGAAAGAGAACAAAGTAGCTGATGCACTCAGAAGAAGAGAGCATGAATTTCATGATACAACCATTAGAATGTACCAATCATATTTGAAAGACATAATTTTGGAGGCTGTAAAATTAGATTTGCAATACAAGGAATTAGTGGAAAAATTACATCAAGGTAATTTGCAGTAGAAAATTTAAGAATATAAGCTAGATAATGATGAAATTCTCATGTACAGGGGAATAATTTATGTACCAAATTCCCAGGAATTGAAAAATATTATATTGAGACAAATGCATATTGTACCTTATGTTGGGCACTCGGGTTATCAGAAAACTATTTTAGTTGTCAAAAGCCAATACTATTGGCTAGGCATGAAGAGAGAAGTTGTTGATTTTATTACCAAATGTTTGGAATGTCAAAAGGTAAAGGTTGAGCATAGAAACCCAACTGGTTTTCTACAACCATTACCCATTCTTGAGTGGAAATGGGAAGTTGTAGCAATGGATTTAATCACCAAACTACCCAGAACAAACAAGAAACATGATTCTATCATGGTAGTGGTGGATAAGATTACTAAAGTTCCCATTTTATTCCAGTTAAGCTCACTCGCAAGGAAGCCAACATTGTTGATATTTATATGAGAGAAATTGCTCAATTACATGGCATACCCAAGACAATTGTGTTTGATAGAGATCCAAAATTTACCTCAAATTTTTGGAAACGATTATTTAATGGATTTGGAACAAATTTGAATTTTATCATAGCTTATCATCCACAATCAGATGGACAAAAAGAGAGGGTGAATCAAGTGATTGAGGATATGTTGAGGATGTATGTCATGGATAAACCATCAAAATGGGAAGACTACCTACACTTAGTAGAGTTTTCTTATAACAATGGGTACTAAACATCTCTAAATATGAGCCCATTTGAGGCACTTTATGGAATAAAGTGCCACACACTGGTAAGTTGGGATAACCTAGTAGATAGAGCAATGGTTGGGACAAATTTACTCAGGGAAATGGAGGAGAAAATGTTAAAAATAAAATAAAATTTAAAGGCTTCCCAAGACAGGCATAAAATCCATGCTCATAAGGGAAGAACTCACAGGGAATTTAAAGTTGGGGACCATGTATTCTTGAAAGTGAAGGCCAATAGAAGTTCCCTGAAGTTGGGAAATTGTTCAAAGTTGGTAGCTCGCTATTGTGGGTCGTTTGAAATCCTAGAGAGGATTGGTCCAGTAGCTTATATGATTTCATTTCCTGCATCTATGTATGTTCATAATGTATTACATGTATCATTTCTCAAGAAATATATACATGATGCTTATCGTGTTATTGATTGGAATGCGATTCAGGTGGAGCAAGAATGCACTTTCCAAGTGCATTCAATACGCATTCTAGACTGAAAAATCAAACAATTCTGAAATCTATCCATAGGGATTGTAAAGGTCCAATGGACCTGGTACGGTTCTGAGGACGCTACTTGGGAGCATGAGGATGTAATGCAAGCATAATACCCACATATGTTTTAGGATTTTTGAAAAAATTGTTGTATATGTGTACATAATGCATTGAGGAAAATGCATAAATAAGAGGAGGGGATTGCAATACACCTTGGTTGAACCCAATTGTAAATGTAAATACAAATGATGTAAGTTGGTGAGTTGTTTGACAACATTTTTGTATGCACCTTCCATGGTATAGTGTGTGCATGTACTGCGTAGTAAAATGATGAAGTGTGCACATTCTAGGATACCACGTGCAACAACTTAAGTGTGCATGATTTTTAGGCCATGGATCCTTTGTGCATATGTTGTGTTTTATATGTTGGTGAGCTAGTTATTACAAGCTAGGAGTCTTATGTTTTGTATCAGTCCAGAGAGCCTAGATGTTAAAGGTCGATGAGCCTATTTTTGTATACATCTTATCATTAATATAAAATATATCGTTACGCATAGACCAGCCATGATAAAAGAGTATGGGGAACTAAACTCCACTAGTTAGCGAAAGGGGTGGCTAAAATTTAAGGAAAAGGGCTAAGCTAGGGAGCTAAGACAAAAAGGAATATTATATTAATATTCATTAAAGTATAAAGTATGGATAATTATTTTATCCTAAGTTCTAAGGTTGGGAACATGCATACATATATTTTGGACATAGTTAATTTTCCCATCATTCACTCATACATTCAATGATTCCAGGAGCATTCACTCACTCAATCATTTTTCCTCTGTACCTTCTTGTCTCTATACCTGAACCTGTATCTGTACCCATACATGTTTGTGTACCTGGTTAGCTTGGGATATGGACTGAAGAAGTAGGTTATGATGCCCGTGGGATATTGAAGAGGCGGGTTGTCAAGCTCGTGAGAAATATCTCAAGGTGAGAGAATTGTTGGGAATTGATTTTGAAGGTGCTAAATTGCAACTACAACACTATGATACTCCATGTTCATCATGTTATTGAAGCCCGAAAAGGAAGTGGGGCAGTCGAAGGACTGTTGAGCAGAGAGGGGGAACACTTCATGGGGTGGGAAAGGCATGTGGGGAATGAGGGACTATAGGTTGTTAGTTTGATTTGGCACCTATGATGGAGTCTTTCCTGTTGTCTATTATCCATTAGCCTGGTTAGAAATCCCTTTACCTGGGTGGAGTTTATCCCCAGCTTGGGGGTGACCCACTGTTGAGAGCGATGAGTAGTTTGATCTAAGGATGGGAGGTTTGTGGAAGTTCTGCACATAGTTGGTGATATTATTACCAAGATAAGTGTCAATTATGTGATAAATTACATGCTGCATTATTATTTATGTGTTTATTTTTATGGGTTTATCCCATGTGTGGTTTATAACTATGTTTATATTTATGGTATTGCCTGTATATGTTGCATGTATATGTTAATTGTTATTCCAATATGAACCCATGAATTTACAGAATGTATTTGTCTGTTTACGTTTATATATAAGGTTTCACAAGAGTTCTTTGTTTATATGTTTTAATTGCTTGCAGTTCGAAAATTTTATGTGGCATAGCTCAATTGGATGTTGTGTATGTTACAGTATGGTATCATAGAATCAAATTGTTTTATGGAGTAGCATGGCCCGGCATGGGTGGTCAGGAATGTTACATTAACTATTGTAATAGTGTCTTTAGAAAAAAACTTGTTATCTTTGAAATTTATTCCTCTTTGATTATCTATAGTTCTCTTTATTTGTTTTATATTAGGTTACACTCAAGCCCCAACAATTTGTACACCAAGATTTCATTGGCTTGAAGCCTTGTTTGTTTATAGTTCATTATCCCATAATTCCCTATATACATGTCAGAGGGAATGGAATTCCTCATCCTAACATCTTTGGCTAATTGCATCAAAATCCTCTAAGATGATTTGTAGGGAAATTTCTCTGAAAATCAGTTTGTTTGGAACATATTTAGACAATATGTGAAGAGGAGTGATGACTCAATAAATCATCATAAATGTGTATTCCTATTGTAGCTACCATTTTCTTATACTTCACAATAATCTCATTGCCCCTTTATTTAGTATAAGGTATTCTTAAAAAAACAAAAATTATAAAGAGGAGCTATGAAGTAATCATAAAGTTGAGCATAGTTTCTTTAATACTTGTTTTCCCACATGACCTACAAATATACATTAATTGGATTTTCTACCATGTTTTGATTCCAATTCAACCCAATAAAAGTGTTATTGGCACAAATCATATCAACTAAGTAACATTTGATGTAGAAGGTATGAAGTGTTTCATATTTTGATTTGTTATCCCTTTCAATGGTTCTATTCAAACAATGTTATAGGAATGTTACCCAATTGAAGATTGTTCCTATATTAATGACTATGTGAACTATAGGAACTCATGCATCTTTAAAGTGGATGCATTTTGGTTCTCCATATAATCTACAAATTAGAGCCATGGAATAGATACAAGGGTACCTTAGATATTTTAAATTCCATCAATTTTCCCAAAACATGTTATCTCTCCAACCCACCATCTAGTCAAAATTTTCTTCATATCATGATTGTGATGAACTTTCTCAATAAATCTAGTAATCATATATTTCTCAAGTTCATGGATTTTATAGTCTTTTTCAAGTTTAAATGCAAGGTAAGAATCTATACGCTTTCCTTCGTCATTTATTATAGTTCTATTATCAATGTATGTTTTCTTTATCACCCATTCAATGTATTATAAACATGGAATAATTGAATTCCTAGTAGAAATAGTATGTACGTGTGACCTTCTAATATTGGTGAAAACCAAGTCATTTTCATTTAGCATTTTAGGGTCACTTGGATGTATTATACCATGATAGTCCTTCTCTCTTAATTTTCTATATATTTCACCCAAACCAAGGAAAAGGATTTGAGCATTAATCAAAGTTTTGGTATCTTTAAATATAAGGTGCACATGTTCAATTTTAGTTTTGGATGTCTCAATAATTTGAGTAAATTTATTAGGGGTGGAATCCATATCGCTATTGATCTACTCAATAGTATCTATATTTGGTTTCTTTCCACTCATATATTATTTAGGGATATTCTAGGAAGATCTCATGTGAGGCTTGTTTTATGGATTAACTGACAATTTTATAATCCCAACACATAGATAAATTGTTTACTAGCAATTTTCTTGCTTTAAATCAAATTAGCAGCACACAAAACAACATACACTTGGTCGAATAATTAATTGAAATAAATAGTGGAAGAAAAGAAACCAATTCCAAACACACAAATATGTTTCCCTTCAAATAAGCTTATCATTAGAATAATATCAAATCTTACAAGGGCTCCCTTACTAGGAAAATGGCCCACTGAGAAATACAGAAAAATATAGACAACACCCGAAAACCCTAGAAAATCCTCCATGGTTGTACGATCCCGTACATTCACTTTTTTTAGATCTATATGAACCTTTCCTCATTATAGATTTCATATGCATGTGATTTCCTAAACTGTATCCCATGTACATAGGCACCCTGACTGACCTAAATAGTGCATACATCTCGTCTATGCTACTCTAGCTCTAATATTTCAAATCCTCCTGGGACTACCCATGTTCTCTCTTCTCCTCTGACCTGAAGTAATCTCTAGATGAAAGTCCTTATTCACCTATGGTGTTCCTTGAGATGTTATAGGATTTTTATGGATATGTTCCAAGGCACATCAGGGGATAAGATTCAAATAGATTCTTAAATCCATATTTATGTGGAAACTATTTTGTGAATCTCTCTCTCTCTCTCTCTCTCTCTCTCTCTCTCTCTCTC
>JASDQU010102444.1:36315-53802 GCA_032191745.1 Picea mariana
ATTTTATGGAATCCACTATGATACTCATAGCATTGATGTCAACATCTTTGAACTTCTCCATAGATGCAACGTTCTGCGGTTCCTTCTCTTTTCCTTCTTCAAACTCCGGCTTCACGATCTTTCCTTTCATGATATCCAACACTTTATTCTTGGAAAGGATGAGGTCGATCCTTGTATTCCACGCTCTGAAGTTAGAGGCTCCATCTAACTTGTTCTCAAACTTCATAGAGTTAATCATGGCTTGCTTTGACTTGGTCAAACCCTAGATTTTGACCAGAAATTCAAACTTCACGTCTTGTCTTGTTGAGAGTGTCAAGAGATGTGCTAGGATAGATTGAACTGATCTATCCAGAGATTAGGTCAATCCATTCACTTAAGGTGCCTCAACAAGAGGTTTAGGGTTTCTACAACTGCTCCTGCTAGTAACCCTAGCGACAATGTCTTGGAAGTTGCTTCTGCTAGTAACCCTAGTGACAGTTCCTCAACGATCCCAATATCTTAGCGGCTAAGTGTCCTTCCAGTGTTTAGACTGAATGAAGGAGGTGTGGGCCCATAACTTGTTAGAATATAGAAGATGGTGTTCTCGTTTTACCATTGACGATACCCTCGTCACCCAACCATAGGCCGAAGCCACCCTCCGAGCACCTTAAACTTGACTGAGAATTACTCTTGAAGCAAACCCTAGGCTAGATAGCCAAACAACATGTAGTGCATCTTCCTCCAAGGATAGCGCACCAACAATAGTTGATCAGATATTCCAAGCCCTAGCCAAGAGATAGTCCAAGCCAAAACTGAAATTGGTTGCTATAGCACCTGTAGCTGCAGCTCTCCTCCACATGTGCGCACCAAACTAGGAACTGTAGTGCACACCAGTTGCTACTCTGCGATTCTGAGATGTGTCAAAATGAGAACTAGCGCCCTGTATTTATACTGGTTCTGCTAGATTTGTTGGGGCCAACTTCTCCTTCTAGATATGTGTCTGTTTAGTATATTATTATTTCTGGTCGACTTCTTCTCTTGGAGGATAATAACCTAATATAAATTATCTTCTTGAGTCGACAATACTTATAGGGTTATTAGCCAACTCATTAGGGTTTACTCTTTCTTTTTGGAGTCTTCTACTCTCATCAGGTTCACATATGGAGGTAAATACCTTTCGCAGCTACCATAATATTAACAGTCTTATCTTCTTTATGACAAACATATGGATCATTTTTTGAAGTGGATGCTCCTTTCCTTTAGTCAACATGTGTATACATGCCTATCTCCACTTAAATCTATGTACACAACCTCAAAGATTGTTTGAAAAACTACATACGGTGCAATCATTTCCTATCGATTCTCTCTACTGAAACCCAATTGGGGTAGCCTCTGTTCTCTCTTCTCCTTGACCTAATCTCTATATGGAAGTCCTTCTACACGTATTCAATATCTCCTTGAATCATAGTCCTTCGTGATCCAACTCTGATCAAAATTTATTCTCTGCTCTTTGTTGGGCTCTAAAGATGTCCTAAAAACAACCTCTATGCATCAACCAAGGGTAGGTGTTGGCACAAGTGTTTTACTTGTCGCCTACGTAGGTTCTTACCTTCATTTTTAAATACCCAGCCTCTAGAGATGCAACACCTGTAAAGGAACAACAATTGTAAATGGAACGACAATTTTTCTATTCAAAGGAACATCAAAAGGAACAATAATCATTCCATTCAAATGAACAGGAAAAGGAACAACAATCATTCCGTTCAAATGAACAACAAAAGGAAAAGCAATCGTGACAAGGGAATGACAGTCGTATATTGGGCCGAACTAATGTTGTATTAATTGCATTGTAGTATTTACCCAACTTATCTAATTTGTCAACCCGGGGTTCGTAAATTGACGAAGCAGATGCAAAGTATATGCAATATTGAAGAGGGACTAATCTAATCTAATGTTTAAGCTACAACTGAAATGGAATCATTAATCTAACACACAATTGAAATAGAATCATTAATCTAACACACGACTTGGAATTGAATTAATCTAGTTGCGTAAAAATTAATCTAGGAATGAGAAATTGCGTGAAGGAATTAATCTAGAAATGGAGAACTACATGAAGGAAAAGAAAGTACAACATGTGAAGAGTTAAATAACACAACAACATATGTGAGCTCACTCCAATGAAGCAATCTTCTATTATAATAACCAAATCAATCTTCATAACAAAATAATAAAAGCATGAAAACCAAAACCATGAATCAAAGTTAAGAATCCCTTTCTCTTTCGAATCCTAATGACTACCATTAATGACTACTCTAATTCTCTACTTACAACTGATTGAATTCTAATTGTTCCTAATTGAATAATCTAATTGAATCTTCATGAAGAGAGAGCACTCTCTTTTATGCATAAGAGCCTTGAAGATAAGATAACCATCTCATTATTACAGATCCACTATTCTCTCAACCTATTTCCCATTATTACAAAATATAATCCCTTCAAATCCTCACACATATCTCTCATATATCTTAGATAAGATATTCCAACGAAATCTCCATGATCTTCTCCTTGGAACAGGATTGAATTATCTCCTCAAATATTGAAATGGTGGAGGAAGTATTCAATAATTCCTTTGAATTAATCCTTCACATATTCCTACACATTACAAAGCTCACACATATTTGAGATATATATGAAAACATGTCAATTTTGTAACATTTAATCACAAATTCCCTTTTAATACTAAAATGAATAAAGTGGAGAACAATAAGGTGAAACCCAAGTATATTTATGGAAACAATATCGTGAAAGGTTAATGGGGTGATGAAATGTGAAGAATGATGAAGGGAAAGATGGATGAAAATATGACATTTCTGAGCCCCAACACTCTTTATCAAGTCTTGTCAAGTGTCATATCTCTCTCTCCTTCAACATAGGATTTCTTTTATAATCTTGATTTATGAACTAACCCTAATCTCCAAAGGGATTGATGATTGAGATTAACTCTCACCTCACTTGATATCAATGGATAAGATTAAATGCTAATCACTTTAATAATTTCCTTAAATAACTCAAATAATTAATAAAATCAATTTACTTTAATAATTCTTTTAATTAAATTAAAGTCTGAAGGAAGAAGGATTTGCATGATTTCCACACATCTAGACACTTAGACCTATGTCGAAATACTTGTCTGATGCTACTAACAACAACACTTCATCTTAGTGAGGAAGGTATTCTGGACCATCCCAAGTTTTTCTCTAAAGAAAACGAACTTCCCTTTTCCAAAGGGTGATCTGAATCAGATATGACAAGAACAATTGGATTTCGGCACATGACTCTAATATGATCATCACATACATGTTTTTATCCTATGGATAAATAAGGAGATCTACTTTTTTGTGTGAAGGGCTCCATGCCATCATGAATGATTCCCATTTTATATGTAATAGATGTAAATTCAGGAAGCATATTGTAAAGAAACAATGAGACTTCATGAGACCCTTTCCACATGGGAGAAAAGAAAAAAAAAAAGAATGGAAGGAATAACAGACTAAAGAGAAGTTGAAGCATCGGGGACACCTGACCTTCCATCTAACCTCTCAGTCGACATAGTATGTTATAATATGTTTCCCCACAATGGAAAAGGTGTCCTTTGGCTGTGAATGATGTAGAGAGGTTGTCCATATGTTGATGAGGAGAATAGAAATGAACCAGAGAGCATGGAACTTTTCCATTGATAAAATAAATAAGGCCTGGCTAAAGCCAAAACAATGTTGGTTTCCCCATTTGGGTTTCTAGGGTAAATTTTGAATCTATGTGTGATGATGGTTTGTGGTTGCATTGTTCATGAACATTTAATGATGTGCACTGTAAATTAATGAATATCAACATATTGTTTAGAAAAGATATTTTCATACTCGTTATTGTTTTAGCTTATTTTATATGAATATGCTCATTATGGGTGTGTAAGATAGACTAATAGCTCTGTAACCATAGTTTTTCATTGAATTTTGAGTTGGGAATCGACGACCATCCTTCCTTAGCCATTTTGAATTCATTGGCGGTTTCTAATTTCGTTTTTGAGTCGTTGGCTATGTTTTCAACTTTCCTAGACGTTTTATCTTTACCCACAAATAATAGATGGAACATATATCAAAATCTGGGGTTCTTTGGGCATTCATTAGCCATCATGGGACCATATACATGTTTTTGTGAATTTTCCTATGACCAAATTATACCCAAAATGTTTTTCCTCTGTTATCAAATGAAATACCGACTTCAATATGTTTTCCATTATCCGTGAATACCCAAGTCAACTTCCATACATTTTTCTTTGTCATGGAAATCCCAAATTGACTTCCCCACATTTTTGTTTTCTCTGGGTTGTCGAAAATTTCCCAGGGCGTTTTTATGCATCGTGGGTTATTAAGAGTAGTCTCCCAAAAATATTTGCATGCCATGGGTGACCAAATTCACCCCATGAAATTTCCTTTCAGTTGTTGGTCAATAAATTTGACTTTTGCAAGTTTTCTCTCCATGTTTGGGCATCGAATCCACCTCTTAGCTCTCTGTTTTTCCCACAAGTTGACCCAATTCAAATTGGCTTCCTCTTTTGTCACATTCCCTTCATTAGTCGATCGACAATCTTCCCTTGGTCGACTTGTATGTCCTCTGACTCAACTTTGACTAATTTGACTTGGATAAATTTGACTTGAGCCATTTAAAATTGGTCTACTTTCTTTTCCTCCGACCTGACTTACTGCATTTTTCGGAATCGACTTCTCATTTATTTCCGACTTGAATGGTGGCTTGATTGGTCAAGAGTTTTCCTGTCATCTAAAGATGCAAGTTTATAATTGTTTAACAAATAATTCTATGCTGGTGAGAAAGATAGGCTCGAAGCCTCTCGTTTATAGATCAGATGGTATCATAGGAGAAGTTTAATTGCATTTAGTGAGACTTGTATGGTAAGTACCCATAGTGATAACGAAAGAATTGGACAATAGTTTTATCCATGGCTAGAGAGAAGTAGCGAATCAAGAATTTCATGGGAACATTATGATGGAGAAGAGGAAGGGGATCCTAGAATCAGTTTGGATTGATTTGAGTAAAGTTTGGCCACGTTGACATCAATGGTGTAACATATATTGGTAGTGAAGAGTGAAGAAACCCCCTCAACAAATACTTTTCATGAAGGCCCCATAAAGGAAGAAAAGGAGCCAGAGACAAAGCATAATACTAAGCTAGATATGGGAGAGTGTAGCTACGACAAGATGTAGGTACCCTTTCATGTAGAGGGAAAGGTGTAAATCAAGCCTTATGTTGGGGAACTAGATGCTATCAAGCTAATCCAATGGCTACAACAGATGGAAATATACTTCAGTGTGCATGAAGCAACTTGAAAAGAAAATATTCCTTTTGCTCAGTTGAAGCTTGAAGGCCATGCTTTGACATGTTGGGAGAGTGATGTAGTAAGTAGAGCACTAGGAAATGAGACACGAGTGACGAATTGGGAATTTTTCAAGGACATGATCAAATATCAATATTATCCAATAGGATATGAGGAACACCAACAAATAGTATGGAATTACTTCAAGAAACGACAAGGACAATCTATGTAGGACTTCATGACAGAGCTCAGGAAGAGATAAGTTCAGATCGATGTCTCTTTGAAAAGTCCAAACATGTTGGTCAAGTATTTGGGATGTTGAGGAATGAGTGGATATCACATAAGACCCAGAAGGGAATATTAATTGCACTAATATTCAGAAAGAAGTGGCATTATTTACTTGCAGTCACATGTAGGAGAAGGTGATGAATAAAATTTTCTACATTAAAATCCACAATGATCAAGGAAAGGTGGATTGCTTGTTCGATCCAATTTCACAATCCAACATGATCTATGAAAATTTGGTTGAGAATCTTGGGTTGGATACTCAAGAAAAATTGCATCCATAACCCTTGGGTTGGGTAAGGAAATATGTGGAATTCAAAGTGAGAAAACAATGCAAATTCTATTTTTCCATCAATAAGTACTTTGTTGATGAAGTAGTTGCAGATGTGGTTCCTATAGACATATGTGGAGTCATCTTGGGAAGTCTATATTTGTATGTGAGGGGTTTCATTTTTAGAAGGAAAACGAACCAGTATAGGCTAGTAAAGGATGGAAATTCATATGCCATAAATTGACATAAGAACAAGGATAAGCTCTCTTTTATCAGTTCTCACAAGAAAAAAAGAATCATGGGAAGTACAAAGAAGTTCGTCTTGTTGTTCCTAAGAAAATGAAAGTAGAAAGGATAAGACAACGAGTTGGAGATGAATGCATCCTTGGAAGGATGTAGTTGAGAACAACAACAACATCTACAATAATTGATTGAAGCCTACATGGACGTGTTTCAAGAGCCTTAGAGACTACCACCCAAGAGAGAGATTGAACACAATATTTAGTTGTTGCTGGAGTCACCACTACCTAACATCAGGATGCATAGAAATTCCATCATTGAATTAGATGAAGTAAAGAAGAAATTGTAATAGTTGTTTGAGTATGGAGTCATCGGACCCAATAAATCGCCATGTGGTTCACCCATCATCACGGTGCCAAATAAATATGGAAGATAGAGAATGTGCATTAATTACCATGCCCTAAATAATATCAGCATCAAGAATACATATCCTTTGACAAGGATTGATGACTTGTTGGATCAACTGCAATAAGACAAATTATTCACTATGTTGGAACTCAAATCAGGTTACCACTAAGTGATGATCAAATAAAAAGACGTGTGGAATACAAGGTTCAAAACAAGACAAGGTTTGTATGAGTGGTTAGTAATTCCTTTTGGATTATTGGATGCACCTACAAAATTTATGAAACTCATGAATGATGTACTACATCCCTTCATTGACTATTTTGTAATAGTATATCTAGATGACATACTAATATTTAGCAACACTTGGCAAGAGAATGTCTCACATGTGACACAGGTACTAGAAACCTTGAGGAAGACTTACTTGGTTTCCAACTCGTAGAAATGTGAGTTTGGGAGGAATTCCTTATCTTGGGCACATTATTGGAGGCAGAGAGATAAGGGTAGATCCAGAAAATATTGCAACCATCACCCAATGGCTTATTTCCACAAATGTGATACCGATCAGGAGTTTCATGGGAGCATCTTATTATTTGAGGAAATTCCATTTTGGTGTGACAA
Source organism: Picea mariana (assembly GCA_032191745.1). Taxonomy (NCBI): domain Eukaryota; kingdom Viridiplantae; phylum Streptophyta; class Pinopsida; order Pinales; family Pinaceae; genus Picea; species Picea mariana. The sequence continues at coordinate 43,509 of JASDQU010102444.1, forward strand.
AGATAGTGGTGAATTTGCAATGGTATGTGTATTGGAAAAATATGTAAGATTTGGTGGAAACGTTTGTTAGAGGTTGCGTTCTATGTAGCACTAGTAAGACAATCAACTAGAAAGTTGGTTTGTACATGCCATTACTATTACCAAACAAACCTTGGGAGAGAATCTCCATGGATTTTGAGGGAGGTTTTCCTATGAACCATAGAGGCCATGAATACTTGTTCATTTTGGTAGATAATTTCAACAAAATATGTGTGGTCGTTCCTTGTAAGAAGACAATATCTGGATGAGAAGAAACTAAAATATTTTTCATCCATGTCTGGGTATATTACGGATTTCCAACCTCCATCATATCTGATATGGATAGCAGGTTCTTGGGAAGATTTTGGATAGAAATTTTGGAAATAATGGATACCATGTTGAAGTACTCCACTGCCTTCCATCCTCAAACTGATGGAAAAAGTGAGGTAATAATAGGATATTGGTGCAATTGTGAAGAGGTTACAATAGAAAACATCCACATACTTGGGATGAAAAAATTTTCTACATTCAACACTCTTACAATAGATCCCTTCATTCTTCCACCAATAAGTCTCCTTCTGAGACTTGTTTCGGTTATTTACCTTTGTCACCATTTGATATTATTGATGGGAAAAAAAGGAAGAACTAAGACTACAAGGAGAAGAATAGAAGGAAAGAACATTTGTGGAAAATATCATGCATATACATCTAAGGGTTTATGAGTAGCTCAAGAAGGGACAATAATTGTACAAATACATGCATGATTAGCACAGGGAGGATCATAAGTTCTGTGTTGGGGAATAGGTGTGGCTTTATCTTTCTAGGGAAAAACTGCAAGGAGAATCAAAGAAACTCAAGCCCCTTAGATATGGACAATTTTGTATCATTGAACAAGTGAAAGAGAATTTCTTCAGGCTAAAACTTCCACCTTATATGCAGATCATCTGAACAGTGAACATGGAAATTTTGAGGTTGTTCAAACCCTCCATGCTAGATGAGGAAGAACATCAATTCCTTCCCACTATGGAATAAATTTCACCTCATGGTCTTGAGGATTTAAAGGAAGAAACATTTATATAGCACAAAGAGTGGATGACTCACAGAGGATAGCAAGAAATGTGGTATATTAGTCTCAAGGGACAGACTGTAAGGAAAGAAAAGAGGCATGAGAGGAACCAGATTGCAAGAAAGTTCCCTCATCTATGCTTGGAATATTTTGGGAACCAAAATCCTCCCAATGGGGAGGTGTGATATGAATTAGATCCAAAAAGAACAATTGGCTATTAGTACAAGACTCTAAGATGATCAACATATGCATATTTTAATGCTATGGATAAAGAAGGAGATCGACTTGTTGGCATGAAGGCCCCATGCCATCACTGATGATTTCCATTTTGTATCTAATAGATGTAAATTAAGGAATCATATTGTAAAGAAACAATGATACTTCATGAGACCCTTTCCATGTGGGAGAAAATAAAAACAAGTAAATAACGAAAGGAATAACATATTGAAGAGATGTTGAAGTCTCGGGCATGCTTGAATTTCTATCTAACCTCTTAGTCGACGTAGTCTACTATAATATGTTTCCCCACAGTGGAAAATGAATTCCTTGGATGTGAATGATATAGAGAGGATTCCCAGATGTCATTGATGAGCATAGAAATAAACCACAGATCCTAAAATTTTCCCATTGTTGAATAAATAAGATCTCGGTTGAAGTCAAAATAATGTTGGTTTTCTTGTTAGGGTTTCTAGGGTAAATTATGAGTCTACGTGTGATGATAGTTTGTGGTTGCATTGTTCATGAATGTTTAATGGTGTGAAATGTAAATTAATGAATATTGACATATTGTTTAAAAAATAGATTTGTGTACGCATTATTGTTTGAGATCATTTTATATGAATATGGTCATTATGGGTGTGTAAGACAGACTAACAACTCTTTAACCATAGTTGTTCATTGAATTTTGAGTTGGGAATCTATGACCATCTTTCCTGAGCCATTGCAAACTCAGTGGGGGTTTCTAATTTTGTTTTTGAGTCATTGGGAACTTTCTTGACTTTGTTGGATGTTTCATCTTTTCCCACAAATCATAGGCGGCATGTATATCAAAATTTGGGGTTGTCTAGGCATTTGTTAGCCACCAAGGGACTATATACACGTTTTTGCAAATTTTCCTTCTATCAAATTGGCCCCAAAATGTTTTTCCTCCATCGTCAAATGTGAGACTAAGTTAAATAGGTTTTTTTTTTAGTGAATACCCAAGTCAACTTCCATACATTTTTATTTCTCAGTGAAGGCCCAAATCAACTTCCCCATGTTTTTACTTTCTCTAGGTTGTCGAAAATCAGCCTAGGAATTTTTTTTGCAACATGGGTTATTAAGAATAGTCTCCAAAATGGTTTTGCATGCCACAGGTGATCAAACTCACCCCTTGAACTTTCCTTCAAGTTTTTGGTGAATAAATTTGACTTCCCCAAGTTTCCCCTCCACATTTGGGCATCAAATTCACCTGTTACCTATTTTGTTTTCCCACGATTCGACCCAATTTGAATTGTCTTACTCTTTGATCAAGTTCCCTTCCTTAGGTGATCAAAAATCATCCCTTGGTTGACTTGCATGTCCTCTGACTCGAATTGGACTAATTCGACTTGGATAAATTTGAATTGAGTTATTTTGACATGGTCGAAATTATTTTCCTTCGACCCAACTTGCCACATATTTCTGACTCATTTCATACCAAATCGACTTATCATTTCGTTTTTACTCAACTGGTGTCTTGATTGGTTGAGGCTTTTTTTGTCATCCAAAGAGCCAAGTTTATAATTTTTTAATAGATAATTTCATGTTAGTGAGATTGATAGGATATAAGCCTCTCTTTTATGTATCAAATGGTTTGGTCAAAATATCTGGAACCTTCTCATCTATGGAAATATATTGAACCTTCACTGCTCCCTTCTGGTTTCTTTCTCAAGTGAAGTGTTATATGATCTCAATATACTTGGACCTGTCATGGAATATTGGATTTTCTGAGAGTTTGATACAACTATGATTATCGCAGTATATCATCGTAGGCTACAAATGTTGATCAAATAAATTTGTAAGTAATTTGCAAAGTCAAATGGATTCACATCTACCATTCTCATTTTCATATACTCTACCTCTACTAAACTAAGTGCTACAAATTTTTTCTTCTTGTTGAACCAAGTAATCATTGTTGATCAAAATATGAAGTTGATGGAAAGTTGGTTTGGATAGTTGGTTGTCATTGATGTCAACTCTTGGAGAGTGATATTAGAGATTGATTTCAAACCTTAGATATTGATGTCAACTCGTGGATAATTCCAAAATCCCGATAGATGTGGATTAGATCATTGTCCAATTGGTTATCATCTGTATGATCAATATTGATGGTGAGTTAGTTGGGTGCATTTGATGTAATATACATGTAGCTCCGGAGTTTTTTTTATGGGACCCAAATTTGATTGAGGAACAAAGGCATGGAGGATAGTTAAATTCAAGGTAAGAATATCATGGTTGGATATTACACATCATTTCATTTCTAGTGATATGTGGAATGCCACGTGGTTCCTCACGGTTTGAGATATATCACATTGTAAAGTTGGAAGCCCCAAAGAATGGTCAAGAAGCCCTAGTTGGTTACAAGTCAATGAATGAAAAGGTAAAGTTGTTGTAACAAGAAAAATATAGAATCCCTAAGTTTAAGGAGAGGAGCTAGCTATCAAAAGTATAAATAATTGTCAAGGAGTCATTCACAAGTACACTCACACACTTATTCATTGATTATCTTTCTTATGAATGTTATGGTCTAGTGTTTTTGGTTTGTTGGTTTACGATGAAAATTTTCTTAGGTAGCGAAGGAAAGTAAGTGAGAGATTCTTGAGATTGCAGTGGAGAGACAAGAAATATGAGGAAACCCTAATTTGGGTCATCCGCGTGGGTTGAATTATAATTTTCAAGTGAGGCATCCTTGCAAGTCAACTACTGTGCAACAAGTGAGGTAATGATAAGTTTGAGAAAAAGGGTGGTAACATGTAAAACAAGATGACAAAGGTATGGATAACTGAGGTATGATGTTCAAGTTCAGTCACAGAGCTACATGTATGAGTATGTTCTTGTGTTGAAGGGTATATGATGATGGTAGATGGTTTAGTTTTGAATTATAATCTTGAGGCATATCATAAGTTCATGGTACAAACCCTAGTGTGTGGATTGAGTCATTTCTATTAGGGTATATTGTTGGTTATGTTGAGTAATTTCTGAGTGATGTTATGGCACTTTGGTTATGAGTAAAATCACGATAATGTGATACTATCTAGAGGCATGTCCTTGATCTATTAATGCACATCATTGGTACATGTTTAGAGGCACTATCAGTTGTATAGTACTTGTTGTAGTGAATGGCTTTGAGGAAGATTTTTTCAAGTATATTGTTGGTTCATGTCTAAGTTTTATTGGTATATATTATGATGCATTGTGAGAGGCTTTTGTTAGTGGTATTGATATATGATTGGTACATTGATAGAGGCACTTGTTGATGATCTTGATATATGCTTGGTACACATTTGGAACATATTCTTGGCATATGGTTGAGGCACTTCATTGATGATATCTTATGGTACATGGTATGGTGTTGATATACATGGATTGTGTACATGGTTGATGTACATGGTTGATATGCATGGTTGGAACATGGTATGGTACAAGTGTTGATGTTGGCCCTGACCAAGTTTTGAGGAACACTTGGTCATATTTGACCATTTTTGGGACTTCGACAACTTGTCAAAGATGGAGTGCAATGCGAAGTGGAAATCATGGAAGCTAGACCCCTTTTTGGGTTCTTTTTGGGTTTTGGGGGATAATGTAATGGGATTGGGATGTCGGCCCATGGGTTTACCCATGTTTAGGCCTATTTTGTATGTATATATAGATGTCTAGGCCATATAGAGAGGTAGTGGATGATGTATCTATGTGATGTAGGCTAAGTGCCAAGGGTTGAATCTGTGTGATCAAGGCTTTGTGCATTTTGTGTAAGACTTGAAGATCTGAGTGCAAGTCCCTATGAGAGACTATAGAAGGCTATGTGTTGTAGTGCAAGGAAGAAGGATCTAGCAAGCTGCGCAGATATTTTGTCCTATGCAAAGAGGGATTTGGATGGCTCTGTGTTGTAACCTGATTAACTGAAGCTAATAAAGAAGAAGACTTTGTGGACGTAGCCCCAGGGTGGGGGTGAACCATGGTAAATATGAGTGTTGTGTTTTGTGCCTCGACCTGATGTGTTTGTCTCTTCCTTTGCTAATTTCTTCGATGTGTTTAGATAGATCTATTTATGCTTTGTGCTTCTAAAATATGAATGAATATTAGATCTGGTATGTAAGATGCTTAGTGCTTGATCCGTCGAATCTAATCTATCTTGTTGTGGCTAAGTGTTGAATTATCTTAGATCTAAGTACATACTGTGATGCTCTATGTTATCTGTGAAGTATCATGAGGGTTGAATATTGATGAATAATATATGCTAGGTGATTTCTAAGTGTTATAATCATAGATCTGTGTCCCAGCTAAGGTTGCAGACACCTGAGTCTTGCAACCACCCCTGCCTCTACCTCGGGAAAGGGATGATATTTAGTGTTTTGTTGGTGCGTTGTTGTAGCGTTGAACCCTGGGTCTACCCCTATCGCAACAAATGGTTCTCGTTGCCGGGACCTGAAACTGTGATTGCTGGGAACTGAGAAGAAGAAGCTTTGTGCAAAGATTCGTCCTGAAATTGTGAAATCTCTGTGCATGGATCTATGCCCTATTGCACAGTGATCCACTTGATCTGAAAATCTCTATGTTGAAGAAGGAAGGATAGATCTGAGGGAAAGATGTCAGATCTTTAAGAAAAGAGGTTGATACTTAAGAAAAGAAGTGAGATATGTAAGCTTTGTTCTCTAATAAAGGTAAGAATAGTTAAAGTTCTTAGATCTGGAAGCTTTGTGCCCTGTAGAAGTAAAAGAAGTGAAAATTTTTGTTTCTAAAGTATGGATTTAGGTATGCTTGATAGATTTTTTCCTAGCTTGAAAACTAGGGCATTGTTATATGAAAGAATGTTTGATATGAATAGATTTGATAAGAATAATGAAAGATATGTTATACCTATGCATAGAAATATTTTTTGGACTAACCAATGGATGTAGGATCCTAGAAAGAAATTTATGCAGGCTAGCCATTATGACCCTAGAAAGCAGTACAAGAAAATTTGGGGATCATTGAAGAGAAAGAGAGGAATAACTCTTTGTTATAGTTGCAGAAGACCAGGACATCTTGCTAAGGACTGCCATGGGAGAAACCATAGTTTCCTTTGTTGTAAGGCTATGGAAAATGAAGTACTGGATTGCCCTAGAATGATTTCTAGACTTGAAAATTTGAATATGGAGCAAGAAAACCCTGAAGGAGATCAAGAGACTAAGATTATAGAAGAACCCTAGAAAGAATCAAAGATTATGTTACTGAAAATGAAAGAAACCCTGGATGAACATAAAGATGCCAGTTTGTCAGACATCTTCAAAGAAAAGGAGAAAATCTAAGTAAGAATAGGAGACTACGACATTGACTGTGCTCTGGATGAGGGAACACAGATGAACATTATGATAGAAACTACTTGGGAAACCCTAGGAAGGCCTGTTATGGTTCCTTCACTATGAAAAATAGGGTTGTTTAAAGGAAAAATGGTAACCCAATGTGGCAGGATTACCTGGATAGCTATGAGTACCCATGGAGCTTCGACAGAGGAAGAATTCAAAGTTATTAAATTTATTGAAGACTATGCCCCATTTCCAGCTTTGTTAGGAAAGATGTGGATTGAAAAAGACTAGATATAGAGAAAAGAAGAAAAGGAAGCCCTAGAACAAAAGAAGCAAGAACTCATGGAATTTATGACTAGAAGGATCACCTACTTGATGGAAGAAAAAGAAAACAGATCTAAGCTATTGAACAATAGGTAATTGGATGTCGAATCTATAAGAGAATTAGAGTAACAATAGAAGACCGAAATACCTAATCCATATGATGAAGGAGTATTAACCTTGGATCTGAAGAAAGAATCTCAACATCGTGAAGTGACTATGTCGAGAGAAGATAAGAATCAAAAAGGAAAAAGGATGACCGAGACGAAGCTCACTGGGAAGAAGGCTAGGAAGCTAAGTAAGAAGAGAGCCAAGATAGAAAAGTTATAGAAGATTCCAAAGGAAACTTCACAAAAGGAAAAATCACAGGAATTGAGCTTCGTCGGGATATCAGAATAGTGACATATGGCACTTTGTCATGGCGAAGCAATATAGTCATTGGACCGATATACCCATTTGACTTCCGCCCCAAACAGACAGAAAAGCATTAAAGGATCACCACCAGACTGTTGGACCACGCCATAACAGATGGATCAACTTTCATGGAAGCTTCATACCCATTGCAAGAAGACCGTTGATGAATTTCCTATTTAGCTCGTCACGCTGTGCCCGAAGAACACTTTTTCCAGCTGAAAAGTCGAAGCCCACAAAATTAATGACTGCCTGCAGTGATCACTGCAAGAAGATTGTTCATCCTAGTGCAATATTTTGAGATCATCGTGACCCCTATTATCTTTCTTGAGTGTATATGTCCGATGAGCTCACCACACTTGAGGAATCCATCACAAAGGTCCTTCTCAATTTAATGACTGAGAGAGTCATGTCAGAAAGAATAATGTCCACCGGAGTCCAAGCATCATCGACGGGAGGAGTGCAAGCCTCCCCGTCGACTGCTCGAGCAGGAACATCTCGAGTTGATGCAGAGAAAATAACTAAGCATAAGGAATACATAGCCAATGCGAAGTTAGTGTCAGCAATCCTACCAGCTTACATACCCCCTCTGAGCGGTGAGAATAATAGGGACAGTGTCCCTAGAGACTTTGAATACACCCTAGCCACTGCATATCTACTGAAAGAAGTACGCCTTCGACATGCTCAGGAAGAAAAAGAACAAGCCACCCAGGCCCTAAAGAAAGCACAGGAGGAAATTATTGAACAACGTCAAGCCGCGCAACAAGAGAAGAATTCTCTCCAAGAAAAATTTGAAGAAGACAGAGCGAAGATCCAAAAAGAGAAAGACCAGTTGCTTGCAAAGTAGATAGGAATCAAAGAGGCAGTCAAAAGAGCATTTCACTCTATGACCGGCTTAGAGCATAAGGCCGAAGAGCCCATAGAGCACCAAGTGATGCAATTGGCTAAAGTTATTCAACATCTTCAACAAAGGGTCATGGAATTAGAGCTTCAGATCATACCATAGAATCCACAAGAAGTTCGCGACCAATGAGAATTGAATGCTCAGAGCACAGTCGAGAGGATTAAAACACTTTCTGGAAAATGTAACCAGCTAAGTAGCAGAAGAACGTAGATATATGAACAACTATCTGAAGACCCAGAGTTGAAGAAACTCGATTCCCAACTCCAGGTAGCAAAGCAGCACACAGATACAGTATAGGTGCAGCTCAAGATCCTGTCACCCATCGAGAGGATGAAGAGATCCCAGTCAAAGTAAACTTCCCAACAACTCGTTCTTACCACATAGAATAGAGTGATGGAAGTCACCCAGAAACTCCAGTCGAGCCAGGAGGTGGCCTACCTACTATTTGAAGAAATTGAAGGCCAAGGAACACTACTAGAACAAGTAGTTGTTATAGTCGAGCAACAACTGAAAGGACCTATGAACGAAGTGGTTGTTCAGGAATTCACTAAGCAAGAAGAAGTAGCACAGAGACAAGTCAAAGCATCTCAAGCCAAGCTTGAGACCTTTGAGGCAAAGTTTCCCAGACCTGAGTGACTAGGGACGAGTCACAGGTGAGTGTTGGGGGCTTGTTGGCCCTGACCAAGTTTTGAGGAACACTTGGTCATATTTGATCATTTTTGGGACTTCAACAGCTTTTCAAAGATGGAGCGCAACACGAAGCGGAAATCATGGAAGCTAGACCCCTTTTTGGGTCCTTTTTGGGTTTTTGGGGATAATGTAATGAGATTGGGATGTCGACCCATGGGTTTACCCATGTTTAGGCCTATTTTATATGTATATATAGATGTCTAGGCCATATAGATAGGTAGTGGATGATATATCTATGTGATGTAGGCTAAGTGCCAACAGTTGAATCTGTGTGATCAAGGCTTTGTGCATTTTGTGTAAGACTTGCAGAGCCGAGTGCAAGTCCCTGTGAAAGACTATAGAAGGATTTGTGTTGTAGTGCAAGGAAGAAGGATCAAGAGAGCTACATAGATCTCCTTTCCTATGCGAAGAGGTATTTGTATGGCTCTGTGTTGTAACCTGATTAACTGAAGCTAATAAAGAAGAAGACTTTGGGGATGTATCACCAAGGCGGGGGTGAACCACGTTCAATATGTGTGTTGTGCTCTGTGCCTCGACCTGATGTCTTTGTCTCTTCCTTTTCTAAGTGATTTGATGTGTTTAGATAGATCTATTTATGCTTTGTTCTTCTAAGATATAAATGAATATTAGATCTAGTATGTAAGATTCTTAGTGCTTGATATGCCAAATCTAATATATCTTGTTGTCGCTAAGTGCTTGTTGACGGGCGAAATTGATCGTCCGTCAACTGAGAGAGTGGAGCCGGTCCGGGGTTGTCTAATAACCCAAGCCATTTGGAATGGACCACCCCGACGAGTTTAGCGGCTTCGTTAGCCGATCTAAGGTCCTAGGAAAACCAAAGAGAAAACTAAACTAAACTAACTAATCTAACTAAAACAAATAAAACAAACTAAACTAACCTAAAACTAAATAAAACAAACTAATCTAACCTAAAACTAAATAAAACAAACTAAACTAACCTAAAACTAAATAAAACAAACTAATACTAACTAATATAATTAAAACTAACTATTAAACAAACTAACTAATCTATTATCTATATTAACTACTATCTGAAATATAATCTTATCTACAAAATATACAATATTCACAAAATGCAGATTTAAATAAAACCTGGAAAACTCATTTGCTTTCTTCCCTAAGACAAAGAAAGGTATTTCTTTTTCGGTTTTATAATTTTATAAATAAGAAATAAAACTTACTGAAATTAAACAATCTAATATACTAACTGAAATTAAACAATCTAATATACTAACTAACTAAAATACTAACAAATATACTAAACAAACAAATGACAAACTGACCTGGAAACGCTCCAAATTTGTCCTGTGTATAATGACTGCGAAGCTGGTCGGAGGA
>JASDQU010102444.1:56340-67380 GCA_032191745.1 Picea mariana
ATAAGATTTATAAATCTCTGCAATAAGGGAAACCTGTTATGCAAAAACTTATACTTAATAATTCAACTTATGAAGAAGAGAAATCTGTCATTCACAAACTGAATCAAGAGATTGCTATGTTTTTAAATACTAGAAGAAGTCAGATATGGATTATATGGATTGAATTATATCATTTTCAAAAGACTAAGATAGATAAAGTAGTCATTAACCAAATGTAAATTGATACACATAAACATAAAACAAAATATTGATATCATGAAAAGCTAAAGCTGTAGCTCAGAATATCAAATTTTGTCTCAGTCTATATTAAAATTCCATATCCTTGTTCTCCCACGAATGAGGATGATTATTACAAAAAATAATAGGTATTTATAAGTTTTTCCACAGGGTAAAACCCCCCTGTGGAAGTTATCAAACTGTTTACATAATCTGGGAAGATATTCCCAAGATCAGCTAAACTAGGAAATTAAATGAAACCAAAATATTTCAAATATCCTCCAAACTGTCCATCAAATCCCATGCAATTTCGAATTAACCTGAAAATGATCCAAAATAGACAAGTTAGAAGGCTCTTTTACCAATAAAATGATAAAAATTAAATTCTATAGACTAGCTACAAAATCACCTGATTCTGTAGCTAGTCTCAAATAAGATACAGAATCAGAATTTAGATTAATTCAAATCTTTTTAAAGAATTAAATTTAATCATCATCCAAGAAATATCTAAAAACGAATCATTGAGATCAAAATGATTTTATCATTCAACATTAAACAGGATCAACATGATTCAACCGAACACAGAGATATGAATACTATGTTCTTCTGTTACCACAAAATCAGGTCTTCAGAGTCATAACCGAACAGTAATAAGATTGTTTCATATCCAATTGAAAAACACATCGTATGTGATTGTTAAACAATAGATACGATCCGATCCAACAAAATCAATTTCCAATCGTTATAGCTGTAACGATATAGCAACAAGATTCATATCATTTAATCGAATACAAATATAGAAACCCTTTGTTTCGATTAGTGTCATAAGTCGGGTAAATGAAATCACATGTAACAACATCGCAATCTTTTCTCAATCAAATCGAATCCATGTGGTATAACATCATTTTGATATTCAATTGAAAATAGAACAAATCGCAAACACATCGTAACACTTGTCTCATCAATAGGAGAAATCATCGCATCGAACAGGATTATCACGATAACTGAATAGCAATCGATTCAGGATGTGAACGAATTCAAATCATAATTGTCTCGTAAATGTCACAAACACAATCTTAAGAGGATAAATCAAACAAAATTCGTTATACAAACAGGATCAATTAATTTTGATCATACTCGTTTTAATCAAACGAATCACATCAGGGTTTGACCAAGTTATTTCACAAATTTGAAACACAGAGCATCAATTATCATCTGAACTCAATTCATAAAACGAACTTGCCATTTTAGAACAAAAATGAATCGATTTAGCTAGTTGTTATGATTCGGATTCATTCCCAATTCGGGTGCTAATGTTATTTGAGCATACTATTTTCATCAAATAAACATAGTCATTTTCCTTAACTTGGGATCAATCAAATATAGAACAGCATCGTAACAAATAGCTTCTCGAAAACGTTTTACCAGTCATAGCATACCAATAATAATGAAATCGAATTTGAGCAAGATCGTAACAATCAAATTCAATCCAATCGTTTATCAACTATAGCATATGCATCATAACGAAATCAAATCCGAGCATGATTGTGTTCCAAACTGAATATGAAAAATTCCCTTTTGAAATCGAATTCAAACCATTTCATTTGGGGGCAAACAATCAAACAAATTCAAACGAAGATTACTTAAATCTAATCACAATCTATTGATTTCTATATTGGGCATAATCAAATCGAAATTCCTTTTTAAATCCAAGCCAAATATAGAATGCACACGATATAACAGAGCTATTCATAATGTGAACAGAAATGTTTAAAAACTGAATTGCAAACATTATATCAACCTAGATTATTTACAAAACGATATCAAATTTTTCATACCTGTGTAGCGACGAGGCTGCTCAATTATGCCAACTTTGAGTTTACAAACGACGTAGCTGATTCCACGTTTTTAAACAGGATGGAGCCGGTTGTTCTTTGTTTCTTGTCTGTCACTTGTAGCTTGGCCTTTTAGCTGGTCAGGACTGCAATCCGGTCTTCCAAAGATTGAATCTTTGACTGGAGCATCGTAACATCTAGATAGTATCACTCTAACCATGAACTGCATTGGTCACAAGGTTACTGTGTGGGTTTAGACAGAGCAGGAGAGGGTTTGGGAAATTGACTGAGGGTTTCACAAGGCAACTTAATGCCTGGGTAGTTAGAGTCGTCCTTTAGGCAGGGGGGTAGGTTTGATACAAAGTCATATGAGGGTTCGGCACACAAACCTTGCGATTAGGGGTATTCACTGGCCAAGAAACGCTCCACTTCCGAATCAGAGTCCTCACTCAAGACGATAGGGATTGGCTCGACAGGGGGTTTTGGATTATTCCTTTCCATCCATGAAATCAAACGTGCATTCTTTTTCCCTTTGGCGTTTGCAGTGAGGTTCGGCTTGGACTTCTTTGTCACAGGCTTAACAGTCTCAACACCCTTAGTCACAGTGTGGGGTAAGTCGATAGGAGGGTCAGTCGAGGGTTTAAGTAGTAGAACATTGTAGGGCACCAGGGGTATAGCCTTGACCTGGCTCACCACAGGTTTGTCAACCTGTGGAGCGTTTGGATCCTCAAAACCATTCCGAGCAATGAAATTTCTCCAACTATCCTCGTGCAAACTCAAATGATAGACAATGATGAGCTTGATAAGCCCATAATGAAAGAGGCTACTGTTAGCCTGGTGTCTTTTGTACTTCTTAGACATTTTAAACAGGCTTCGATGCAAATAATAGGGATTATTGAGTTGATATCCCATAAAAACCATAAGCAAACACAGGTGGTGGAGGAATACAAGTCCGTATCGACCTTCGCAGGTCACGAACTGCTTGATTATCATCAATAAATCATGCCAACGTTTCTTAAGCATAGTTACGGGCATACCTCTATCACAGGAGGTAACCTTGTGCGAGAGGAAGAGCAGTGTCCATGGGACCTCCTCGACTTTGCAATTCTTGAACCATCGTTGTCCAGTGGCAGGAAAACCCATGGCAAGACTGATAAATTTCTCGTCAATCTCTAATTGTATATCTCCGACCTTATCTCAACAGCCATCGAAGGTCATGGCAAACTGTCGTGCTACACAGAGGTTAAAACCCTCAAAACGTTTCATGAAGGTAAGCCATCCACTGTCTGCCAAATCTTGGCAGGCATTGTCAACCGTTAACAGGGCTTGACCACCATTGGGTTCAACTCGGACAACTGGTGCCATGGATCGAGCACATGGTAAGGGAAGGGTTCAAATTCACCAACACATACAGGAACAAGGATACCCGAACCAACAACAATGAACGAGCAAAGGGGTAAGCATTAATTGAAAGCATGCGAAGGTGGTGGAGTTATTCACTGCCATGCATAATATTCATTATCCAAGTACAACCGCCAAATTTCATAGTTGTTCAAACATTCGTAATAGTTCAACCATTGATTTATGCGTACAACCAATGAAATCCAATATGTATATCATGGCGTGCAAGTTAAACCATAATGTTTAACAATCCGACATATAAATCAAAACCCAAAGTCATGTATGCGCCAATGTATCAATCAAACGTTTAATCAAAGTGCCAAAACGATATTGCATATAGTCGACTAGCCAAATTTTATGAAAAGATTATCATCAGAATCATATATATATATAAACAAAAAATAAATCATACCCCTATGCATTTCATAGAATCAATGATTAGGCAAGTCATAGAATGCAAATACAAATGCTCAATGTCTTACAAATTCAACAAAACCAAGTTATATAATCAATCGAAGTATGAGAATTGATCAAAAGATAATGCCAATCGTGTAATGATCAATAAAAGATAAGCGAAATAGGCATAATGGAAAAATAAATAACCACAGTTCAGATAATGATCGAAAAATAACTTCGAAAGGATAAGTTTTCATGCTTACAGTCGTGAAAACTTAACAAAGACAAATGTGTAAATGTCGCAAGAAATGAAAGTGTCGTCTATTTGAAAAATGCGACGAAAACTTGATGTTCGCAAGACATAGGTGTAGGCATCTTATAAGATCATATAAAAAAAAGGTGAATTGGCTGCCAACAATGGCGACACACTGGTAGAAGTAGTTATCTCTACAAAAGTAAAAAATTCAGATTAAGACAGCAAAGATAATTTCAACTCGAAAATAACAACCAGAGAATCGTACAAACATTATCATAAATCATTTTTTCCAGCAGTGTTTCAAAAGATGAAAACCAATAACAATCTTAAGATTAGCAAGTCACGATATTAAAGATAAAATCTTCAATACTGCTGGCATGGCCACTGCTGCCAGCATGCGTCCATAGCCTCAACAAGGTTGCCATTCAACCCACTCTGACATCTATATCCTGTCAAGAAGTTCTAGATCAGAATAAAGGACATTAAAGAGGTTTCTTATATTTTTTTCATATTTTCATACACCCGACATTGCTTCGCTGCCAACGGGCCTATTCAGTACCCCGGCGAAGTTGTCTTGGCGCCATGCATGCATTTACCTGCTGCCAGCAGACCTGTTCAGTATCCCGGTGGGTTTACAAGAACTTCCCACAGCTCTTATTAATAATTTTTACTTTGTTTTTCTTTTATAGATATATAGCTGAGCGAGGTGATGCTGAAAATCTTGATATTTTGACATAATTTTTTTAGACCTCATCAGAATTTTTTAGCACTGTCCTTTATTTATCTCCAGAAATGTTTTATTTACAAAACAACTTCCTACGACAGGGAGACATCTTTTGAGTCATTCCTTTATGGAAAAGGGACAGCGTAAAAAGATAATAGATGATCATGACAAACTTCACTCAAAGACTGACATCAATAAACTTCTTTCAAACACAGATTTTTCCATCACAGATATAAATTTTAGAAATGTATCATTGATGTTCGAACAAAATTTCCAGAATTTATTTCAGCGAAGAAATTTTCTATCGTCTTTGTCTGAATTAGTTCAATGTACAGGTATGTGTATGTCCAAAAACAGAAACTGATCAATTCAAATCACAATCAAAAAACAGAAAGCAAACGAAAACGCAAACAAAAATGAAAAATATATACACAATGTACAAGGGTAGTGATCAAGAAAAGTATCTTTTCAGGGCTTGGCCATTCACCGGGTAGGTGTCAAGCTGCCCTTCAAGATTCTGTAATTGAAAGGAACTAGGACCCAACTTTTCAGCAATTAAAAATGGTCCAAGCCATAAGTTTTGAAACTTGGTGTGCTCACCCTTTCCTTCTTGTGGTTTGTCCCACTTCAAGACGAGATCGCCTACTTCAAAATTCCTATCAGAAGAAGAATTAGAATCGAACCAACTTTTAATCAATTGTTGATGTTGATCTAACTTACGCTTAGCTTGGGTTCTTACTTCTTCTAGCTTCATTAAAGCATTGATTCGATTTTCTAAAGGGGGACAATCTTCTTCTTGAACTTTTTGTGACAATTGAAGCGAAGGAAGAAGAATGTGAGGTGGCAGAATTGCTTCTCTGCCATAGATGATAAAAAAGGGGGAGTTACCTATAGCGACTTTGGGTGTTACCCTATCAGCCCACAGTGCGTTCAGCAGCGCATTGTGCCAATTCTTGTGATTTTGAACCACGGTTCTCTTGATAATTTTGATCAAGTTCTTGTTTGTTGATTCTGCTAATCCGTTGACCTGGGGGTAGTAACTAGCAGAATACTTCAGCTTTATTCCTTTCTCCAAAGAGAAATCGCTCATCTCAAGAGAAGAAAAATATGAAGTGTTGTCAAAGACTAGACAATCAGGGATTCCGAAATGAGTGATAATATTCGAGTTTAGAAAGGCAATAACCTGACTGGTGTTAACAGTTCTTAGCGCATCAAATTCAAACCATCGTGTAAATTAATATGTGGCTATCACAATATACTTATGTTGTTGCAAGGACGAAGGGTTAACTGGACCTATGATATCAAGGCCCCATTGCTGGAAAGGAGAATCTACTGAAACGGGTTGCAAGGGAAAGGCTGGTTTTTGTAACCACTCTGATGCTTTCTGACAGATGATGCATTTACAACACAAGGCATGGGTGTCTCTAAAGAGCATAGGCCAGTAATAACCGGCTCCTAGAACCTTATGAGCAGTGGTGTCACCACCGAAGTGACCACCATCTTCTCTTGCATGAAACTCAAGCAAGACTTTTTCTGCTTCGTCTTTCTCGAGACAGCGCATCAATACGCCGTCAAAATTCTGACGAAACAGTACACCGTTAATTAGATGAAAGGAGGCGGACTTTAGTCTCAATGCTCTTCTCTTGGCGGGGTTGAGGTGACCGGGTGTTGATCCATGTTGGAGACAGAATCTAATATCGTCGTACAATGGACTAACGAGGTTTTGTGCACAACAGATCATACTTTGATCACGTTGTTCTAGGTTTGACGTATGACTATCTTCTTGCTGTCCTGTTTCCGAATCAACAACCAATTTACACAATCCTTGGCCTCTCACAATTTGAGCTGGGGTGATTTCTAAGTCATACTCCTGCAAGGAGGTGACCTAGTTATCTCTCTTCTCTCCTAACTCCTCCTGCACTAACAAGTTCCTTACGGCAGGGTAGGGGAAAATGACTTTCGTCCTTGACTTCAAAATATAGGACCGAAAATGCTTAACTGCTTTGAAAACAGCGTAGGCTTGCCGATCGACCGCTGGGTAGTTAAGTTCAGCGCCTTTGAAGGAGGAACTCATAAATGCGATGGGTACTTCATTGTTCTCGGAATTCTTCTGAGTTAGGACTGCAGCATAAGAACGGTTAGAGGCAAAAGTATAAAGTGTAAAATCTTGAGAGAAGTCAGGGCTCATGAGAGACGGAGCGTCTATTATAGCCTTTTGTCCCCAGTGATATTGGGTGTCTTTCTTAATCAGGTTTTGTAGAGGCCTAACCATTTTGGAGAAACTCGGGACAAATCTTCTCACGAAATTAATCTGGCCTAAGAAAGACTGCATGGATTTTTTGGATGTAGATGGGGGAAGTTTTGCAATGACTTGAGTCCTTTCAGGGTCAATAATCATTCTGTCACTAGACACAATGAATCCAAGTAATTTACCCTGTTCTACTGCAAAGATGGACTTTTTGGGATTCAAGGAGATGTCGTATTTACGACATCGAAGCAGAATGGCTCGTAAGTGAGCTAGATGATCGTTTTTGTTTTTAGAATATACAGTCACATCATCTAAGTAAACTACAACGGACTGATTGATTAAGCCTCGTAAAGCAATATCCATTGCTCTCTGAAAGGTAGCACTGGCATTAATCAATCCAAAGGGCATTTTACGATAAGCATAAGTGCCCCACGGAGTACGAAAAGTAGTTTTGAGTTGGTCTGGCGGAGACATCAGGACTTGGTTGTATCCGGAGAAACCATCCAATAAAGATAGCCTCTCGGAATCAGATACCTATTGAAGGATCTGTTCCATGGGTGGGACAGGATAATTATCTTTGTCAGACGCTCTATTGAGGTTCCATAAATCGACACAAAGTCGAATTTCCCATTTTTCTTTCGAACTGGGACAATATTGGACACCCATTGAGTGTGCCTAATAGGAAAAATTATTTTAGCACTTAGGAGTTTATTCAATTCTTTTTGAACGGTCGGTTCTAGTTTAGGGTGCATTTTCCTCAATTTTTGTTGGAAGGGTAAGGTTTGGAGTTTCATCGGGATGACATGCTGTATGATATTAGGGTCGAACGTTTTGAGATCATCATATTTCCATGCAAAGACATCCTTAAATTCTTTGAATAATTTGACAAAAGCAGCTTTTTCTTGTCTAGAACATCCCAAGCCTAGATTAATGCACTGAAGATTTTCATCAGTTCCTAAATTCACTTTTTCATAAGATAACGAGGAACTATTGGTTTTACAATTGACCGTCCTTTTAAATTTATCTTGAAAATCATAAAAATTCTCTAATCTAATTATAGATTTTGGGATCGATTTTACCATATTCGATAGAGCTTCAGGAGATTTTGGATCAGGTATTACCGCGAAATCACGCAAATTGTCATCGTGTATGTGCTCGTCTATCACCGTGCCTTGGAAGCTTTCTTCCATGTGCAGAAAGTTGGTAATCTACTGATCATCGTCAAATACTCTCCAGTTTGTGAGGTTATCAGGAATGGATGGCCAAAACAACAGCTCAACTAAGAATGCATCTGGGGACAAGCCTTCTGCAAGAAGAAGTTTAGAAGCTACATTAGCTAATAAATCTGCTTCAGAGTTATTCAATCTAGGAATGGAATGTATATTAAAAGCAGAAAATTTACTCATTAAATTCCATACCTCAGACTCGTAGATTTTGAGATGCGGAGAAAGACAGTGGATAGAATCTCTCACCTGTCTAACCACTATTTCAGAGTCGCAAAAGACGGTTAAATTTTGAATGTTCATGTCCAAAGCTTTTCTGAGACCTTGCAGTAAAGCCTCATATTCTGCAGTATTGTTAGTACATTCAAATTCCAACCTACATGCTATCAATGTTTTGTTACCTGCCAGATCGATAATGACGCAGCCTGCTCCGGCTCCTTCTTTGGATTTTGACCCGTTGAAATATAGAGATCAAATTTGATTTTCATTGGGTTCACGAGATTGATGTGTGTAAGGTGTCGGTTACACAAATGCTACGATGTCGGGCTGTTGTTCCGGATTGATGATAGGTGAAACCTCGGCCATGAAGTTGCTGAAGAAGGTGTCCATCCCTTGTACTTCATGTGAATCAATAGGGGGTGTGTATGGTTCATTAGGATCATTCAAATCAGTAACCGTGAACTTGAGGTAGCGCTCACGGTTTACTCTGATTTTATTAGGCTTGTCGTTCTCTGGAAGCCATAAGTGAGACCAGTCTGTTGTGAAGTATCCATGTAGTTTCTCCGACCAGTCCCTGCTTAAAAACAAACCATACACTTCTAGAATATCCACAACGATTATATCAATAACTTGATGAACCTTGGGGTTAGACGACAACCTAATAAGTACATTCTTTAGTTCGCCTATAACATTGACATTTGTCCGATCAAGTTGTATGATTTTCAAAGTAGATGGTTCCACTTCAGTGTTAATCTTTTGTCAGACAGACCAGGGCATCACATTGGATGACACCCCTGAGTCAACCATACAATTATGCACATTTCTGTTGAAAATATTGAAAGTTAAAAGAAAAGGAGGTACATTCTTGCGAGTACTAAGAGTAGTATCTTGTGGTTTCTTACTCGCAATCTCTAAGGCTACTTTATCTACATTATTTACATTATTTACATTATTTACAGGGACTACAGGAAGACTTCCTTTATCTTGAGAATCAGGACTATTTTTAGTGGATGTCTTCTGAGGGACTTTGCTTTGCACAACCTTGTTACCATTAGAATTACCATTCCTTCCATTTTCTGAAATATTTTGCAACATTTTTTGTAACAAAAATGAAAACTTTAACAACTCATAAATAGAAATGTTAGCCCTTAATTTTTTAAGATCTTCAACCACATCATAATCTAATTTAGGGTTCACATTACTTTGTTTAGACTCTGTTGATTTAGATGGCTTTGCGGGTGAAGTTGTAGTATTTGTTGTCTTAGTCCTAGTGTTATAAGGGTGAACAATCTCGAAGTTGGCTTGGAAGATACTATCCGAGAAGTGTCCAAAAATGTTTGGAGAAGACTCTTTTTCTTGAACTATCTCTGGTTCAACTACCTCCTCAGGAATCTCAGGAGGCATCAAGTTGTCTTGGGCATCTAGAATTGTTTGAAGAGCACATTGCAAACTTTCTAGATTAAGGCCTTCGGTGGTTGGGTTAGGTCGATTGGTAGGAAAGGGATTTTGGAAATGAGGTTTGTAGGGTCCTTTACTCGAGGTATCTTCTTCAGTCAACCTTTTTAAGTCTATAACTTGATTAGACAGTTTTTGAACAACTTTAGTTAGGTTTTCCAAATCAGAGTTTTCAGGTTGTGTTTTACTTTGAGTGGGTTTGGGGAGGATCTCAATCTTCTTTTTGGAGGAAGAAACAGTCTCAGTTTCATTGCTAGAAGAGTCCTTAAGACTAAGTATGTCTTTTTCAATCTGACTAGCCTCCTCGAAGGCTTCTAACAACGTGGCCTTTTTGGATCGTTTAACCCAAATAGCTATACTTTGATGTAAATATTTAGTGTAGTAAGCTATTATAAGACTCTCAGCAGGCATGGAATCTACAGGGATTCGGTTTTTAAGCGTTAAGAATCTTTGATTAAAATCTTTAACTTTTTCTTTTGGGTTCATTTTGAGGCTAGAAAGGTCCATGACTAAAACTTCCGGAGGATTACCGTCTTCGAACGTTTCCAAAAAGCATGACTCAAACTTTTCCCAAGACACAATGGTATGGAGCTATTGGGAAAAGTACCATGTGGATGTGTTACCCTCGAATGTATAAGGCAACAACCTACAAACAACATCTTCATGTTCAACATTGTGGAGTCTTATGGCTAACATAAATTTTTTGATATGATCTTCAGCTATCTATTTTGAATCAGGATAAAACTTGGGAAGCCATTTTTCCGGGTGCTTAGGTAAAGGGTGCTGAGCTCCAGGTACAACTACAGCATCCTGGTCCAACCAGGGTCTAGCAGGGTTGTTCTGATTTGCCATCAGGGTAGTGGGTGTGGAATGCTCAGAAGGTGAATTGCCTTCGTCAGATGAGGAATCTCTTCCAGAAGAGGAAGGAGATGAGGGAGGTGGTGAAGAAGGTATCCCAGATCCTCCTACAGCAAGATTTGTGATTGGATCTGTAGGATTCACAGTGAGGTTAGTGTGACCTAATTGTTCTCTGATATCAGAGAAGTCCAAAGGTCGACCCCATGGAT
>JASDQU010102444.1:67480-90375 GCA_032191745.1 Picea mariana
TCCTTTAGGAGAGAGTTTAAAAAATGGAAGGAGATCATGGAATATACTAAGAATGGAGTACCAGTGTTTAATTGTGAGAATGGTCTAGAGTATGAGATATAGAGCAGAAGGAAGAAAATATATTTGCAAGAACAAGGATATGATATTTGTTATTCAGTTGTAATAGGACACAATGCTACAAATAAATCAAAGACTGCAACCAAGAAGGAATTGAAGAAGCATAAAAAAATATAAGTGGATTTCATCTGGGAAGGATTACCTGATCTGGTAAGACAAAAGGTTGGAAATTGTTCATTATATAAAGAACTTTGGGATAAGCTATATGATATCTATTATTCTCCCATCATAGAGTCAGATAATGCCAAATAATATGCAGATACATAACAAGAATAAAAATCCTCATGATGTCAGACAAATTTAGAAGAGGAAGAATATGAAAAGGCATACGTTGATTACATAGAACAATTGATCAGTGTGATTGAATATCTAAGGAATGAAAGAAAAGAAAACAAGTCACTCTAGGAAGAACTAAATAGGATGGTATAATCACATAACTCCAACACCAAATAAGTCGAGAAAACAATCATGACACTAAAAGGAAATTAGAAGAAGCTATAAGGATTGAAGAAACTCTCGAGGATTAGAAGTAGTACTTAGAATCCAAAATAATAGAACAAAAGGAAGAAGCAGAAAAGAGAGAGAAGATATTGACAGATCATCTCAAGGAAAGAACTAACGATTTAGATCATCTTTAAGCATAATGTAGTTAACGATAAAGAGAAGTTGAAGATGAAATGATCACATTGAATATCCAACTTGAATAAGAAAAGAGGATAGAATAAGTCATGAAGATTCAAATGATGAAGAAAGAAGAAGAGGTTGAGAAACTTGAAAAATAAGTTGTCACATTGAGACTCAAATTCATCAAATTCAACACAAATTTTGAAGAGAGAGAAACATCCACATCATTAGTTGAAGAGAATCCCCACAAGTTTCCAGAGAGGCATAATGAAGAGAAGAGAAAGACTTATGCAAAATCCATTAAAGTTTCAATAAAGAAAGAAGAATGCAAGCCCTTGAAGAAGAACATTCAAGAAGTGAAAAAGACTCAAGAAAAAGACTACAGAAGAAGATGCTTGACATGAGAGCCAAAACGAAGCCTCAATCATGATAATGATCAGCAAAGGAAGGAATTTAAAAGGACTACACCACAGATAATATCATTCACTCCCAGGTATGCAATTTTTTTTTATGGTCATTGTTTTTATTGTACGAACTTTGGACATATGGTTGTAGATTGCAGGGATTATGAAAGAAATGTTCAAGCAAGAAAATATTATGTGGCCCCACATAACATTGAATGTTACAAGTTCTATAACTATGGACACATATATTGTGATTGAAGAATCGTGATGGATACTTCTATGAAAAAGAACACTGATATCAAATATAAGAAGGTTTGGAAAAGAAAACAAGAACGTGTAAAGTAAGATCAGATACTCTCAAGATTGGAAATAGTATGAGATGAATACAAATCTACAGGGAAAAAGGAATATGTCAAACATAGGAAGGTTTGGAGAAGAAATGAAAACCAAAAGAACAAGTGAATAAAGAACATGTCCTATATTTCGTAGGATTTATAGTAATGCGAGAAAGAAAAGAAGAGCAGGTGAATAAATAATAGGTTCAAGAGATTATACTTTCAGGAATTGTAGTGCAAGATCAATCCATAGGAAGAAAGGAAGAATTCAAAGTTCTGAAAGATGACGAGTCTCCATATGAAGAGGAAGATGACTCCACCTCAGAGAAGGTATTCTTATTATCCATGTGGATTGGAGACTCCAAGTGAATATGTATGTTGAACAGGGGGAATCTATGAAACTGTTGAGACAGATTAGAGAAATATCCTTTGAACACATTACAGAGCTTGAGGATATAGATTCAGAGAAATATGATAGAAGAAGTACAATATGACATATTGATCGAGAAAGCAATATTCCCACACATGTATGAGTTGGTAGTTATACAAGAATAATTTTATGATTGTATTCAGGAATATATGTATTCAATATAGGTTTTTCTAGACATGCATAGTTTGATGATCGGGTAGATCAAATCAATAGACATATTTGATTAAGAGAATTCCTTGTACAGGGATAGATAGCTCAACATTTTGGACAATTGAGTAGCATAAATTCAGGACAGATTGGTTCAAAAACTAGCTCAGATATTGATTTAATAGATTCATGGATTGGTTCAGAGACTGATTTAGAGATCAACTCAAAGAAAATTGGATGATTATGATAAAGGAATTTTTGAATGCTTTAACTATGAATGTTTTTTATATATGTCAATGAATTACATGAGGAAGCACCAATGAACAATGAAAATAACTGAAAGAGAGGAAAGGAAACATTTTACAGGTAGCCCTACATTGATATACACAGTATCTGGCAGAAAAGTCCAGTCATGAGAGAAAGATATCTAAGGAGGAAGATCAATACCATGCAGAAATGGGGAGACATACCCACAAGGGGATTTATTATTTTTCCCATGACTAGTTACAATAGGTACAATTTCAGGAGGATACATTTAGATAGGAGTAGTTAACCTTTGGTCAAATAGGAAGAGAAATAGCAAAGGAATGAAAATAAGGGGAGTAACTCCAAGGAGAGATACATTTTCCATTGATGTAAAAGGGGGAGTGTGCGAAAAATTGATGAGGAACGATGATCACAGGGGGAGAATGAGCATGAGTGTTTCCATTTCTAAGTGTTCACATCAATGTTGTTGTTGAAACCAATGTCAAACAGGGACATTATTGGACAATTGGTTTGGGCAGTTGGTTTTCATTGATGTCATCACTTGGAGAGTGATCTTGGATATTGATTTCAACCCTTAGAGATTGATTTCAACCCTTGGGGAAGTCTAGAATCCCCAAAGATGTGGACGATATCATTGTATGGTTGGTTATCATCCATATGATCAATATTGGTGGTGATTTAGTTGGGTGCATTTTATGTAGTCTACATGTAGCCCCAAAGGTGTGGTTATGGGAATCAAAGTTGATTGAGGAATAACAACATAAAGGATATTGAAATTGAAGGTAAGACTATGATGGATGGATATTACACATCGTTCCATTTCTAGTAATATATGAAATGCCACGTGGTTCCTCATGGTTAGGGACATATGGCCTTGTAAAGTTGGAAGCCCCAAAGAATAGTCAAGAAGCCCTTGTTGATTGCAAGTAAATGAATGAAAGGGTAAATTTGTTGTAACAAGAAAAACCTAGAATACCTAAGTTTAAGGAGAGGAGTTACCTACCAAAAGTATAAATAACCTTAAATGATTCATTTGCAAGTACACTCACACACTTATTCATTCATTATCTTTCTTGTGAATGTTATGGTCTAGTGTTTTTCCTTTATTGGTTTACGATGAAATTTTTTCGAGGTAGCAAAGGAAAGTAAGTGTGAGATTATCGGTATTGTAGTGGAGAGCCGAGAAATCTGAGGAAACCCTAATTTGGGTCATCGTCACGGGTTTCAATATACTTGTTAGGTGAGGCATCCTTGTGGTTCAACTAGTGCACAACAAGTGAGGCATTGATAAATTTGAGAAAAAGGGTGGTGACATGCAATAAAAGATGAGAAAGGTATGGATAACTGAGGTCTCATGTTCCAGGTCAATCACAAAGCTACAAGTATGAGAATATTCTTGTTTTTAAGGGGGTATGATGATGGTACATGGTTTATTTTTGAAGTATAATCGTGAGGCATATCATAAGTGCATGGTACAAACCCTAGTGTATGAATTGAGTCATTTTTGTTAGGTTATATTGTTGGTTATGTTAAGTACTTAGTGATGTTATGGCACTTTGGTTATGAGGAAAATCATGGTAATGTGATGCTAGCTACAAGCATATCCTTCATCTATTGATGCACATACTTGGTACATGTTTAGAGGCACTATTGGCTATATAATACTTGCTTTAGTGAATGGTTTTGAGGCAAATATGTTGAAGTATATTGTTGGTGCATATCTAAGGTTTATTGGTATATCTTATGGTGCAATGTTAGAGGATTTTGTTAGTTTTATTGATATATGATTGATACATTGATAGAGGCACTTGTTGATGATCTTGATATATTCTTGGTACACATTTAGCACATATTCTTGGCATATGGTTGCGACACTTCGTTGATGTTATATTATGGTATATGGTATGGTGTTGATGTACATGATTGATGTCCATGACTGGAGCATGGTATGGAACATGTGTTGATGATACAAGTGTTGGTGCATGGTTGATGCACTTGTTGATCGTACAGGTTGAGATACAGGTTGATGCATGGTTGATGCATGGTACAGGTTAGTACTTGGTTGAGACACATATCTTGTGATGGTATGTGGTGATGTTCTTGCATGCTTGGTAGAGGCATGTGTTGGTGATGTTGATCATATAGCTTGAGATATTCTCTTGGTGGTATTTTCATGAGTTGCATGTATATGAGAGTAGATTTGGTTTCATTGTTGATATAGTGATTGGTTGGACAGGTTGGATAGAGTAACACAGTGACAGGTTATAGGTTGATGTGACTGTGACAGTGGAAGTGTTAGTGGCAGTGATTTTGGTAGTGACATTTGGCCTACACTTATATTTTAGGGCGACATGACGGGGCAAGGAAAGGGGGTTGTAGTCAGAGAATTAGAAATTTTGAGATTCCTTCAGGTTGGAGTCTGAGAACTAGGTGGTTGTATCCATCTTTTGGTTGGATCTGGAGAACCCATGGTGTTGTAGCCTCCTTCTGGTTGGAGCCAAAGAATTTAGGGACTTGTAGCTTCCTTCGTGTTAGAGATTGAGAATAGGGGGTTGGAGCCTCCTTCTAGTTGCAAGTGGAGAATTTGGAAGTTGGTTCTTTCTATGAATGAATTCTTCATATATAGAAGAAATCATTACGTGGTTTTCTGCCATTTGGGTTTCCACATAAATATTGGTGTATTGTCTTCTTGATGTGATGTTGATGTGATGCTACTTATGTTTACATGCTTATGATATATATGATTGGATGCATTCATACATTATACATTGATGATAGTTGTTGAATATTATTGCTAAAAATAAATAATATATATTGTGGTTAAAAGTGGTATAATTGTTCATTACTAGTTCACCCCCTGCCCTCTCAATAATCCAACAGAAGAAACACCCTGAGGTTGTCTTTCTGTATATTGCACTCCCTTCCGAATATTAGTCTATCTAAACCTGCAATTTCATTCCATATCCTCCAAGATACCTCAATCCATACTCCACTATACCTCTCAAGTACCACAACACATCCTTTGCGTCTATCCAATGCACCTACCTCAGCTCCACCATGAATTGACTCAAGGTGTTCACAAAAAATTATATATCTTCCCTCGTGTAATAATCATAGTCTGAACCCAAAATATAAATCTACATATGTTTTATAGGTTGGTGAGATAGGATATTTTGGTCCAGAGAGCCTTTGTGTATATTTTTTGAGGCCATAGTGCCTTTGTGGTTTTTAGGTTGGAGAGTCTAGACACTAAAAATCCAGTGAGCCTATCTTTGTAATATGTAATCACACTTATATTTTAATAAGAATACATCATTTTTTCACACTAGCCATACTAAAAGAGTATGGCGAAGCTAAAATGATGAAGAGGGGCTAAGCCTAGGGGACTTAGGCCAAGGGAATATTTTAATAATAATTCATAAATTCTAATTTATGGGATATATATTTATCCTAAGTTCCTAAAGGATGGGAATGAGTCACCAAGTAGAGACAGTCTATTTCATATTGTGACAAGTGTCAATTTATTATCATGAAAATATATTTCTTGGACTTAATGTATTTTCATCACTAAAACGTCATTCTCATCCCTCTCACATTCACTCTACCATTATAGTCATACCTGTGCATGGGAAATTTGGTAGTTTCTTGTAAACAACGATCTCTTATAGGTCTGATTTGAAGAAGCAAACTATCATGCATGTGTGAATGTTGAAGAATTTGGGTTTTAGACCTATGATCATTATCTCCATGTGACATAATTGTTAGGAATTATTTCTTGATGTGCTAGGATGCATATACAAAACTCTGAGACTTGTTTTTTGGCCTGTTTCTGAAGCCCCGAAAGGGAATTGGAGCAATGAAAGAACTACTGAGCATAGAAAGGACACACTTCTTGGGGTGGGACAAGGATATTTATTAGAGTTGGAACTTGAGTTTGTATATTTATGTTGTTGATGGACCTTATCCTGTATTAGTATTAATTTTCCCTGGAGGCGTTTTAGCCCGAGCTTGGGGGTGACGCACTGCTGAGAGTATATGAGCATTAGATTTTAAGGATGGGAGGAACATTTGAGGTATGCACATAGTTGGTGGATTATTTGCAAAAGATATGCGTCTATTATGTTCTTGTTTAATTAATGTGTGCTTATTTATCTCAATTTTGTTATGTATATTTACTTTTTTAATTATACTTAAGTTTATATTCTATTATAATTGTATATGACTGTATAATTCTTTTCTATGCATATGTAGAGTTTTATGTAAATTTAAATGGTATCGGAGTTGGAATTTTTTTTTGTGACATGGCCTAGCTCAGGGATGGGGATGCTACACCTGGTATTGACCAAATACATCACGGAACCTATCAACTTCCTATATATTGAGGGATCCACTAACTATAAATATGAAGTGAAAACCTTATTTAGACTAGTAACCATAGGTATAGCAATTGTTCTACAGCCCTCCATCCTTAATATCCTCAAGATCTCAATTGTGTACTTCCCTTTTCCAAAGAATATCTTTCCCTATACCTACCATACCTATAACCCCAAGAAATAATGTATCAGTCCAATGTGATTCATCTCAAACTCAATAGCTAAATTGTCTTTGCACCCTGCAATAATCTCCTCTGCACCTATGAGAAACAAATCATCTATGTACAAAACCAAGGTGAGTGGATCAGACTTGAAAAGTATATAGGAAAATTTAGAATCCACCTCACTCTTAGTAAATCCCATACTCTAAAAGTATCCTCCAATCCTATAATACCATGGCATGGGTGCCTATTTGAGTCTATACGAGGATTTCTTACACCTACACACACGAGACTCCCTCCCATGTACCTCAAATATTTGAAGTGTCTCTATGTATACTTCCTGCTCAGTAATCTAATTCAGGAAAGTTTTCTTCACATCCATATCATGTATCCTCAACCTCATAACTAAAGAAATATAAATAACAACTCGAATATAAGAATACATGGAAACTAGATCAAATGTCTCCTAATAGTCCACTCCCTCTTTTTGTGACAACCCTCTCACCACAAACCTCACTTTGAATTTCTCGATGCTACCATATACAACATTCTCAATATTGTAGAGCCACTTTAAAATCATAAGTGACTTACCCTATTGTCTCATCACTATGTCTTGAACATCATTCCTCATAATAGAGGTGTACTCCTCTACCATGGCATACCACCATACCTGTCAATTTGTTTATTCCTAAAAATTGGAAGGATAATCATCAATGAATCTACACATAAGAGTCATATAGTTTGGAAAATTCCTCAAAGGAATACACTCTCTAACCACACTCCTAGTAGCCTCACCAACATCCCTCATTTTTTGTAATTGACACCTAGGTTTCCTGACAGGATTAGAAGGGGATAACTCCTCCTCCCCACCAAAAGTATGAATTGTTGACTACTTCTCACCCTTCATAACTTTTTCCTCCTTGTCCTTTGTCACTGTTAATGAATCTTGATATCTACAAGATGCCAACTTCTCGTAGAAATTAACATCTCTACTCACAACTATCTTTTTATCTACTGGAATGAATATCTTTTAATCCTTGGAGGTATAGTTGTATCCCACAAATACAATTTTTTTTTTATAAGGCTCCATATTCACCCTCTTCTCCATAGGAACATGGATGTATAATAGACAACCAAATATCCTCAAATGTCTAATATCTAGATTCACTACTAATAATTCCTCCTCCAGAGTCTTGACCATAAATATCCTATGCAGACTCTTGTTCTACACATATGCTACCTTGTGACATGCCTCTACCCAAAGAAGAATATGAAACCCCTGGTCATATATCATAGCTCTGGCAGAGTCGATGATGGACCAATTATTTCTCTCTGCAACCCCATTCTACTAAGGGTTGTATGATATTTTCAACTCCCTATTGATCCCTACCTCATTGGAGAAATACTTGAAGTCATTGGAGGTGTAATCTCCCATATTATCCGACCTCAAGACATTGATTTTATTCCATGTCTGGTTCTACACTTGAGTTTTAAACTCCTAAAAATTACTGAAGACCTCATCTTTGGTCTTCATAAAGAAGATCCAGGTTTTCCTAGAAAATTCATCTATAAATGCCACATAGTATGATGATCACTATATTGATGCTAATGACATTGGCCCACTCACATCTAAATGGATAATATCCAAGATCCCATTGGACTTACTCTCATTTCTAGGAAAAGAATCCTTATCATTCTTTCCAAGTACACACCCTCTCCACACTCCTTGTTGCTCAATATTTAAGTATGGAAGACCTATAAAAATTTCTCTCAGAATTGAAAATGTATTGTAGTGTAGGTGTCCCAACCTCTTGTTACCAAAATTCACATAGGTTTCCATTGTCATGTACCAAATCCTAAATAGCCTTTCCCTGCAACCTATACAAAGTTCCTTCTCTAATTCAAAGGACCATTGTTATGTCCAGGATAGATTTCTCTGAACGTATGAGTATTTTCACTCTCTAAAAAGTAACGACAAAACCCATGTCCTCCATAGCTGATACTGAGAGAAAATTATTCTTCAAACCTCATACGTAAATAACTTCATGGGTATCCAATGAAAATTCTAAATCAAGTTGGAATGTAATCGTTCCCTCTCCCTTCACTGCATACTTGGCATCATCACCAAGCTCCACATGAATATATGAGACCCTCTTTGTCAGAATGCTAAATATCTCCCATGCTTCTATCATATAACGAGATGCACCGCTATCCTAGTACCATGCACGGTGGGTGTACTCGTATAAAGGAAAGAAACTAGTGAAAAATCATTCTCAAAATTCAATGCAAACTCATCTAGGTGTGTCTTTATTGATGCTAGTGTCTGTGTCTTTCATTTACCCTTATTCTTTTATGGAAACTAAGATGAATAATGTCCATTATTATGACATGTGAAGCACTTTATATTACTCGAGTCCTACTTCTTCCTTGGATGTGATGATCCTTCATCACTATTACCCTTCTTTCTAGAAATGTTTCATTTTCCCTTCCTTGTCTTACTAACTAGAGCCAAGTTTTCATCACTACTTCCCTATCGAGTATCTTCATAAATGCAATCATCCCAAAGTATCTTCTAATTTGGAAGATGTTCCCGAGAACATAATCCCTTGATAAATGTTCCCAAAACTTGGGAAGACCATTCAATAACACATTCTTGAGATATGCATCCTCTGTGTTCTCCCCTATGGCTACAAGTTGCTCACACACCTCTGTGATCCTCATGAAATAGGTGGTTACATTGTTATATATAGACATATGCACTGATATGCATTTATTTCTTAAGACCATCCTTCTATTCATGTTAGTGCTATGGAATAAAACTACCAAGGAATCAAACATCTCTTTGGTCATATTATTCTTAGATAAGTGAGGAATTATATGATCCTCCACTAAATCCAATATGATCCTATATGACTTGATATCCTTCTTCTCGTGAGTTGTTAAACCTACTAGATTTGTTGGTGGAACAATTGTTTTGTCCACTAACTTCCAAAGGCCATACTCTTTTAACGTCAAAGTCACTCTTTCTTTCAAATATAGGAAGTTGGGTGCTCCATTCAATATCTGTTCAACTCTCAGAGGTGTTAATTCCATCCCTTAGAACTAATAAACTTCCCTGGAAATAACCTAGTGCTGAAACAACCCGTATACTGACCTATATGAACTTGTATGTACATGTCATAACTACAGCTCATGTATGTACATGACTTACCTTACTGAAACACATATATGTATGATTTTGTGCTTACTACAACCCACATATATGCATATTCTTCCAAACATACTCACATATGTATGTTATTGTTCCTTCTACAACCTGCGTACAACTTAGTAAAATAGAAAAACCCTATTTTTTCCTTAGTGTGAATGTTTCCCTTAAATCTATCCTTAGATTTCTTCCTGTTGGTTATGAATATGCTAAGATATCTTGCAGATATGATAGATATTCTATCAACTGCTATGGATTTGAGATTTGGCTTTAGCTTCCTCTCAGAGCCACTACTTTGATACCATGTTGAAATCCTTACTCTGACACCTAGATATCTTGTTATCTAGCGATTTCGTTACTGCAAATTATATTAGCAGCTCAAAAAAAAAAATACATGGTTGGAATATTTAACTCAAATAAAGATAGTGGAAGCAATAATAGAAATAAAATCATGCACACATAAACACCAATATTTTTTGGTAGATACCCCTCAAATAAATGTGAATTGAAAAATAGTGTTGAGATGATTTTATTATGATAAAATCAGGGCTCTCGTAACAAGGATAATGGTTCATTGAGATAAATACAACTACAAAAAAACCTATCAAATTATAATCTAATGTATGACCCATATCTCACATGTTTTTCAAGGTGTACACACCTTTCCTTAGTTAAACCCACATATAGGCACCTGTCTCCACTGAAACCTATGTACATAACCTCAAGGATTGTACGTAAAACTCTGTATGGTGAAACCCTTTTTCTATGGTGTTTCTCTATTGAAACCCACGTGTGGTTTCCTCTCTTATCTTCTCCTTGACTTGATATATATATGGAACTCCTTCTCCACCTATCCAAGACCTCCCTAAATCACATCCCTTCATGATCCAACTCTGAAAAAAAGTCCTTCTCTGATCTTTGTCAAGTCTTGTCAAGTATCACGTGTCTTTCTCCTAGACCCTATCCTTTCTTTTGTAATCATGAGTTATGACCTAACCCTAATATACAAAGTGATTGACGGTTGAGATTACTACTCACCTCACTTGAGATCAATGACTAATATTAAATGCTAACTAATTTTAGCATTTCCTTAAATAACTCAACTAATTAATAAAATCACTTTACCTTAATAATTCCTTTAGTTAAATTAAATTCTCGAGGTAGAAAGCTTTGGATGTTTTCCATACTTCTAGACACTTAGACTTGTGCATAAATACGTGTCCAATCCTACAAACATGTTGGGCCTTAGGGAGGTTTAATATGTTTCTTAGGACGTTGATTTCAGTGTCCTTTTATTTCACCAATTATCCCATAGCAGTGGGGTCTTTAGGGTCTATACCTAGATCTATAATATTCTTTCATAGTTCCACTATCCTTGTTTGGTTTTCCTTGGTGGTAACCTTCTCTTGCTTCAATTGTATTTTAATTTTGTGCATTGTTTCCCTCATCTTCCATTATCTACCAGAGTATTGAAGTACCCCTTTATACAACAATATCACTTTCTTTTTTATGCAAGTCAATTATATCAGTAGGTTGAATATTCCCCATATTGAGTTTGATCTAACTTTCCTTGTAGTCTGCTAAGGAGATGGATTTTGGCACCTTAGATTCCAACAAGGCTTGATTGAAGACACCTTCTTGATAACCAACTACAGTCAGGAACTTTGTCTAGGATGTATATCCAACTGCTTGGGGGTATATATCCTTTTTTATCTCTCTATTATACCTTTTGATATCTAGGTAATGAGAAAACAAGGAGCATTTTTTATCTATTACTTCTCCACTATAAGTTGTTTTCTTGATACCACTTGTTGACAAAATACTCAAGGAGAGATGTTCAATAGCTAAGGGTGGTACCTCACCCTCATTCTCCCCTTAGGTTATTTGCAAAATTACTTTCCCTTTGTCTAAGCTCCATGTCACTATTGTAATGTCTCTCATCCACTAAATTTTTATTTATTTTTTAACTAATTAATTTATTAGTATATCCTCTTCATTCTTACATAGTCCCTCTATGATATTATTTACATTGTGAAAATCTTGCTTTTGTAAATTGACACTATTAGTTAATTATCATGGTGTTACCATGACATGACAGGTTGAGAATAATCTCCTCAATATTAATTACTACTTTAACATTTTATGAGCGTGTATTTGGAAGGCTTCCACTTTCAAGTATAAATAAATTCTTTTGACCATCTCCATTTTCAGTTTCATTTCCAATTCTACTTATGATTATTGAATTTTCTCCAATAATTATTTCTCAATGTATATTGTGAATATTTACTAACTTCCAAGTATGAAAAACCTTAATGAATCCAAGGATACCATTACTAGGTAATGGATTATGTTCATTTTCTTTGTTTAAACTCAATAATAATTCTTATGGCCAACCAATACATTGTTATTTTACTAAATTCTTTTATATATAGTTCAAATAATATGTTTTATTTTGCAAGGCTTCCACTTTTAGGTATAAATTCTTTTCACTATCTCCATTTTCAGTTTCCTTTCCAATTCTAGTTATGATTATTTAATTTTCTCCAATAATTATTTCTCATTGTATATTGTGAAGATTTACTAACTTCCAAGTATGAAAAACCTTAATGAATCCAAAGATACATTACTAGGTAATGGATTATGTTCATTTTCTTTGTTTAAACTCAATAATCATACCTGGTCAAAAGAATTTATACCTGAAAGTGGAAGCTTTGCAAATACATGCTCATAAAACATATTATTTGAACTATATATTTGAGAAAGTCATATAATTGGTTTGAATAAAGTTGGCTATTTAATTTGTTATTTTAACAAATTAAATAGCCAACTTTATTCAAACCAATTATATGACTTTCTCAAATATATAGTTCAAATAATATATATATATATATTGTTAATGATTCTTAATCTATACTTTAGTATAAACAATGTGTTTATAATGAACATATGCAAGTATGTTACTCATACTCTTTATCTTTGTTGTTTTTATACCGAGAACATGTCATAGTTATACGATTCGAACTATCATCAATATTGGAATTAAACCCGAGATGATCTACCGACCTAACTACACAACTATGATTCAAATAGGTGGCTTATTTATAACAGTAATAGTTGGATTTAGTGTTTCTCAAATCGCTGGAATTTATTAAGAATACAAGTGCACTCCGGGTTTGGTCGAATCAGTGTCCTGCACACTCAAACATAACTTAGCCATGTACTAAGCCTCTTAATTCTCATTGAAAGTACTTTGTCTATCAATACTCTGTCTGTCAATATGACTTGGGCATTGGTTTCATTTTCCAATTCATTTTTGTGGGAGGTTAGGGAAGGAAGAGCTCTACGCTCTGTTCCAAACCATTAGTGTTTCAATAGCATAGTCATATTGATCGGGGTTGGAACCATTGACAACCTGAGTATATTCCAACAATAAGTTATGGTACAATATTTTTAAGACTTGTATCATATTCAACCAAAAGTTCCATCTTAACAAGATCTATCGTTTTACTCTAGAGTCTGTGCTTATGGTTTTTGTTTCTTTATGATACAAGTTATGCAATAGTTACAAAGGTGGGGTGGTCGATGTAATGAACTATAACCCTCTTTGCATGGTAACTTTATCAAATCACTTCCATTGTCTACAGAGCCCAAATGCTCAACCATGTGCACGTATTTAGATCTGGTTAGTGTTAAATATAATGTAACCTCAACAATCTGACTATACATTGCCAGCTGTCCTAGCCAACTGTACTTTCTTTTCTTGATATGCTTGAGCCTATTTAGCTCAGCTATTTCCCTTTGCACATAACTTCTTCGTTAACTCTTCTCATTGTACTTTCTCCTTACATTCTCAATATACTGAATATTGTTTTCTACTCTGTTCTTTTCTGTCTGCATTTCTTGCTTCACAATTTATCATGGTATCAGAGCTTTAGTAGTAAGCCTGTTCACACGGGTTGGAGAGAAACATGATCCTCATAGTGCAGAGCTTACACTGTGAACGAGAGCACAGGATGCGAGCCATTTCACAAAGACTGGAGAGAAAGTTGTTGTCCGTATTTCACTCAAAAGATCGTCGCAGGAAACTCACGCGAGGAAGCAGAGTGCTTTATTCTCAAAAGATTGAGCAAGCAAAGACTACAGAATGAGAAACTCTAAAGAATCGTGAATTTCATATTTGTCAAAGATTCATGAAGAAGAGATGCAGGAGGCAGAAACATATGAAGAATTCAAAGAAATTCATTCACATTTGTGAAAGATTCCTGCAGAAGGTAGAATCATTTAAATAATTTCACGAAATCTCTCAAATTCGTCAAAGATTGTTGCAGAGAACAGAATGCTTCAAAGAACTCGTGAAATTCTTTCAAATCTTTGAAAGATTCACGAATTTATTTCCTCAGGAGAAAACCTTTGCAAGAACAGCAAAGAACTTTCGAAATCCACCAAGAACAAGTAGTTTCAGTCGTAAGATCGGTCCTGCGAAGAAATCAGAGGCAAAAATCCAGTTCAGAAGTGACGAGCAGAGCGCAGAAAAGGGGAAAGAATTTCAGCCATTAGATTTTGCGTAGAGGACCGACAATCGTCAAATCCGTGAGAAAGTGCACGAGGATTAGTCCTCTGGAGTGCACAGGATAAATTTTGACTTGCGAAGTCATGAAATCATTAGGACTGTCCATCAAGGAGGACACGTGGCGAGATCTCAGCATTTTGCTGATTCGCAGGGTGTAAAGGTCAGAAGACTGCTGTGAGAATTCACAAATCATGAAATCCCAAGTCATTTTGGATCGTTGGATCAAGAAATATCATGAGTTGTCGATCTGACTTTATCACAAAATCAGGAATCAGGAGTTGGATGAGCAAAGGAGACTGCACTCCATACCCCGAAACGCGAAATTTTGATTCATGAAATCTTGAAAGAATCTGGACCATCCATCTCAAAGGATAGGTGGCAGCAGATCCAAGCATCATCTCATTTCAGCATCTCGGCATTCGCGGTTTGGGTAACTCAGTGACAAGACTTCTAAAGTCGCAAAATCCTGAAAGGATCTGGACCGTCAGATCACAGGAAGATTTGGACCGTTGAAGAGTCCAAAGGGAAGTTTTGGCATTTCAGATTTTGTGAACATGGAGGTTTGCAGAGCGAGAGCCCAAGAGTTGGGTGTCCCAACTCCCGAAGTCGCAAAGTTGCAAAATCGCAAGGAGTAAGGACAGTCATTGGATCCAGAGAACGGGAGGACCGTTGGATCAAAAACCCCATCCCGTATCACGTATTCGGAGGTTCGGAGGTTGAAGGGATCTCTTTTCAACTATAAAAGTTGCGAAGTGCCGAGAGCTGAGGCACGAGGGAACACATGGTAGAGACATAAGGTGGGGCCTGCGTGATAGATAGGCTGATACGCGTCGCCTAAAAAAAGGATTTAACACTCCGTTGATTTCTCGCATCTTGGGGATTCGTGGGATAAGAGCGTGAAGGCTTGACGCTTCAACCTGTGAGGTTGTGAATAGTGAAAAGCATCAAGGGAGGAGTCAACCCGGTGTTGACTTATCACTTCTCGGCAGATTGCAACAGGAGGGCACGAGAGTTCAACCCAAGAACTCACGAAGGTGCGAGTTGCGAAAAGGACTTTGGGTTAAGCCCTTGGTCATAGTGTTGTGGTCGCTCGGAGGATAAAGAACTAGCACAGACCTCGCTATTCTCCAAATCATGAAAATTCGATAGCCCTTTAACATTTAGGCGCATGGTCACATTGCATGGTGACTAAGGGCCAATCCAAGGCCGTTAAGCTCTCTTCGGTGTTTCGGCGATTGGAAGTTGGAGAGACAAGAGTTTGGAGGACTTGTATAACGAAGTCCCGAAGTCAGAATCGCGAAGACGAAACTCATGAAATCTTGAATCGTAGAGTTCCGAAGTCCCTGAAAGAAATTAGCAGACCTGGTTTTACACGCAGGAAACAGGTAAATATGAAATTTTCTAACAATCTTTTTTTTGGTTTTGTCAAATTCTTTAAAAGATGGCGACGTCTAGCAATTTAGGACCAACTCAGGGTTTGATTCTTCTTGGAAAGAACTATGAGTTATGGTCTCTTCAAATGAAATCCTTCTTGCAAGAAAAAGAGTGTTGGGATCCAGTGGATCTTGGATATGTGGAACCAGATCTAGCAGACCTTGCCACCATGACAAACCAGCAGAGAATTGCTCAGGCAACTCAGAGGAACAGAGAAAATAAAGCTAAATTCTGGATTCAAAATTCTGTGGATGATTTGATTTTCTCAAAACTCACAGGCGCTAGTACTTCAAAACAGTCCTGGGACATCCTTAAATCATCCTACCAAGGTAATGACAGAGGAAAAACAGTCAAATTGCAGACCTTGAGGACACAATTCGAGACTTTAAGAATGATAGATTCTGAAAATGTGGAGCAGTTCATGACCAGAGTCATGGGAATGGTGAACCAGATCAGATTGACTAGTGAAGCCATCACTGATCAACGCATTGTTGAGAAAGTCCTCAGAAGTTTACCAAAGAAATTTGAAATGGTTGTTACAGCAATCCTTGAATCCAAGGATCTGTCACGTTTTTCAACAGATGAACTGACTGGCTCCCTAGTGACACATGAGACCAGACTGCATCTCACAGATGAGTCAATCGGTAGTGCCTTCAAAAATCAATTCTCCTTCGGCAAAGGGAGAGGCAGAGGAAGAGGCAGAGGTAACCAAGGACGAGGGAGTACTACAAGTGACCAACACTCGAATGGAAGTAACAGACAATAGAGCCAGCATCAAAATTTCCAAGGTCACAGACAACAACACCAGAATCAGAACTTTCAGCCTCAAAGAGGAAGAGGGAGAAGATCAAATGAAAAATCAAGCATACAATGCTATTACTGCAAAAAGTATGGGCACTATGAATCTGAATGTAGGAAGAAGCAAGCAAATCATCTCTCAGGCAAAGCACATATGTCAAATCATACAGGAGAAACCTCAAAAGGTATGTTTCTCTCATGCCAAAAGACTGAAGAACAACCTAAAGATCTCTGGTTGTTGGACAGTGGATGTAGCAATCACATGACAGGTAACAAAGATTTACTTTCATGCATTGATTCTTCAATCTCATCTAATATTACACTTGGAAATGATTCCTTAGTCAAAGTTCAAGGTAAAGGAACTGTACCTATTCTTACTAAACAAAATGAAAAGAAAGACAGAAACAATGTCTATCATGTTCCAGATCTGAAACATAATCTGCTAAGTGTAGGACAGCTCATTGAACATGGCTATAAGGTACTCTTTGAGGGAGCATCTTGCAAGATATATGATAAAATCCCAAGCAGAAAATTGATTTATGAAATCCACATGACTTAGAATAGGATGTTTCCCCTTACACTTAGAACTGCAAATCTGATTCAACC
Source organism: Picea mariana (assembly GCA_032191745.1). NCBI lineage: Eukaryota > Viridiplantae > Streptophyta > Pinopsida > Pinales > Pinaceae > Picea > Picea mariana. Next base: position 84,955 of record JASDQU010102444.1, read on the forward strand.
ATATGCACAAAGTGCATCCACCCTAAATGAAACAATGGTTTGGCATACAAGATTTGGACATCTACCCTTTAAGAGTCTAAGTCTTCTTCAGAAGCACTCCATGGTCAAAGGTCTTCCCATCTTCAGAGAAAAAAATTCCCCATGTGAGTCTTGCATACTTGGAAAACATAAGAGAACTAGTTTTCCACAGTCATCCAATCAAGCCAAACAACATCTCGAACTAGTTCACATTGACCTATGTGGACCAATGCAAAAAATGTCAATAGGTGGTAGATTTTACTTTCTAACGTTTATTGATGATTTTAGCAGGAAAATCTGGATCTATTTTCTCAGACACAAGTCTGAAACTTTTGCAAAATTCAAGGAATTCAAAGCAGAAGCTGAAAAACAAAGTGGCAAATATATAAAAGTACTCAGGTCTGATGGAAGAGAACAATACAACTCTAATGAATTTGCAAATTTCTGCAAATCACAAGGCATTATCATGCAAACAACAACCAGGTATACTCCACAACAGAATGGAGTGGCTGAAAGGAAAAATCAGACAATAATGAATATGGCAAGAACACTTCTCAAAGAGAAATGTTTGTCAAATATTTTTTGGGCTGAAGCAGTAGCATGCTTAGTTTATCTCTTGAATAGATCTCCAACCACAAGTCTAAAGATGAAATTCCCTCAAGAAGCATGGAGTGGGACAAAGCTAAATGTTGCACATCTAAGGACATTTGGATGCATAGCATACGCTCACATACCTTCCGAATTAAGGAAGAAACTGGACGATAGAAGTGAGAAATGTATCTTTACTGGATATAGTGAAACATCTAAAGCCTATAGGCTTTACAATCCAATCTCCAAGAAACTAATTCTTAGCAGAGATGTGAAATTTCTGGAAAATCAATTCTGGAATGAATCAGAGAATCAACAACTGGACAGTCGAAATCCATTGTTGCCAAGTTCTGAAAACGTAGAAAATTCAGAACAGTCAATACCTCAACCTACTCAACCAAGATTGCAGGTACAAAGACAACCTGAAAATTCTCAGGATAACTCAACTTCCAGCAGAGACTCATCCTCTGAAATTCAAAATTAGAGAACTTGAAGTTTGAGAGAAATCCATCAGCAGTTGGATGACTTTGAAAAGCACAACCTTTTTGCTTTAATGTCATGTCAACCTACATCTTTTAAGGAAGCAGCTAAGGAGCCACATTGGGTTCAATCTATGAACCAAGAAATTGACTCCATTGAGAAGAACAAGACATGGAATCTTGTTGATTTTCCAAGTCACAAGAAAAGTATTGGTGTCAAGTGGGTTTACAAAACTAAACTCAATGAAAAAGGGAAGATCGAAAAACACAAGGCAAGACTTGTTGCCAAAGGATTCTCACAATAACCTGGTACTGAATATGGTGAAACTTGTGCTCCAGTAGCAAGGTTAGACACTGTCAGAACTCTATTGGCCATAGTAGCCCAACATAAATGGCAAGTATACCAGATGGATGTCAAGTTAGCCTTCCTAAATGGTTTCTTAGAAGAAGAAGTTTATGTTGATTAGCCACCTGAATTTGAAGTCCAAGAGCAGCCAGCCAAAGTATATCAGCTGAAGAAAGCCTTGTATGGCTTAAAACAAGCTCCAACAGCTTGATACAGCAGAATTGACACTTATCTGATCAAAAGTGGTTTCAACAGAAGTCAAAATGAGCCAACTCTCTACACCAAAACTGATCAGCATGGTAAAATTTTGATTGTATGTTTATATGTTGATGACATGATATATACTAGAAATCTTAAATTAACCAATTTTAAACATGCCATGCAATCTGAGTTTGAGATGACATATCTTGGCATCATGAAATTTTTTTGGGGGATTGAGGTTGATCAGTCAACCAAAGGAATTTTTTGTCTGTCAGAAAAAGTATGCAGCGGACATCATCAAAAGATTCTTCATGGAAGAATGCAATCTAGCAGAAACCCCTATACCCCTAAGCACAAAATTGAGCAAGAAAGATGAAGGCCCTATAGTGGACCCTACCCTATACAAAAGATTAGTAGGCAGTTTGTTGTATCTTACAACAACTAGGCCTAATATTATGTATGCAACTAGCCTTGTTTCCAGATTCATGGAATCCCCCAAAGATTCTCACTGGAAAATGGCGAAACGGATTCTGAGATATATTGCAGGAACTCTCAATTTTGGCTTATGGTACACTAAATCTAATAGTAATCAACTATCTAGTTACACAGACAGTGATTTTGCAAGCAGCCTAAATGACAGGAAAATCACCTCAGGACATGCTTTTCATCTGGTCTCGAACCTGATTTCATGGGCATCAAAGAAGCAGCCAATTGTCTCAATATCTTCTGCAGAGGCAGAGTATGTCGTTGCGACTTCAGCTTCCTGTCAAGCTGTGTGGCTGAGAAGAATATTGAAAGATATGTCACATACAGAAAAGGATCCAACTCCTATCTTCTGTGACAATACATCAGCAATTTCTCTATCGAAAAATCATGTGTTTCACAAGAAAAGAAAACACATTGACACTCGCTTTCACTTCATCCACGAGCTAGTCAATAATGGTGATATTGCACTTCAATTATGTGGTTCTAGAGATCAGCTCGCAGATATCTTCACAAAGCCACTGGGAAAATTTGTTTTTGATTTTCAGAGACAGCACTTGGGCATAATTAGTGTTGATGTTTGTAACTGTTGAGTTTAAGAGGGAGTGTTAAATATAATGTAACCTCAATAGTCTGACTGTACACTGCCAGCTGTACTTTCTTTTCTTGATTTTCTTGAGCCTGTTTAGCTCAGCTATTTCCCTTTGCACATAACTTCTTCGTTAACTCTTCTCATTGTACTTTCTCCTTACATTCTCAATATACTGAATATTGTTTTCTACTCTGTTATTTTCTCTCTGCATTTCTTGCTTCACAATTTATCAACTTCAACCCTTGCTTGATGCAGGCGTAACATCTCTACACCCACTCATAGGATCTCTCAATCATTTCATGAGCCGAAGCGGCTCATTTGATCCCCTTACTGGAATCTTTGTTGCAACCCGATCCATAGGTCCTTCTATTCACCCACATGACTCTTCTGCATTCAACCATGATCTTCCCCGACTCAATTTCAGGTTTCGAGATTTCCTGATCCCCTATGTCACGAGAACCACTGTCTCTGCGATCTCCCGATCACCGAATCTCCGAAGTGCCGAAACACCTCTGACAATGACTAGCCCTCGGGACTAAGTCTTGGCCCACACGACCACTTCACATATGACCGCGACTTTATTTCGGGGTTTCGCGACCCAAGCACTCAACCTCCCGTCCTCTGGACCTCCGAAATACCGATATGTGAAATCCCGATTGGTGATTTCCCGGTCTTCTCCTTCTTCACGATTTCAAACTTTCAAATGCAAAAAAAACATGGACTTCTTGTCCACGGGATTTTCGATCCTTCGAATCCCGATATCCAGATATCCCGATGTGACGTCAACTAGGCCCACAATGGAACTCTTTGGATTTCACGATTCCTAGTGCCCGGATATACAAAATGGATGATCACATGACACGTGTCCTCCCACAAACGGATGACTCAGATCAAGTCTCGCTAATTCGGGGTTTCCGATGTCAAATGACCAAACTCATGTCCTCGAGATCTCCGATATCTCGAATGCCGATCTCCCGATTAACTTCTCTCATCGAAACTTTCACCTTGGCTATTCACGAAGTCTTAAATCTCATGTCATTCTCGACAGATCTGATGGCTGTCGGGTTATCCACTCAATATTATCCACTCAAGATCTGACGGTTCAAACCCCGTATGCCCTAGGCGCTTCTCCTGTGCTGCCTCCTGGACGTGAAGACCTTTCAACGGTCCAGATTTATCTGCAGTCTGGACGGACGACTACTGTGCCTCCTCTTTGAGCTTCCCTGCACGTTTTCTTCTTAGACTTGAAATAATTTCAATTTTCCAAAGGCTTCAACCTTTTCCTTCCTTCTTCTCTGCGAAATCCTCAACTTTTAGCTTCGTCGCACACATGAAAACACTGACTCCTCTTGAGCTTTAGATACTTTGAACTCATCAAAGGGTTCTATAGCTTCTGCACTCCTTGTAGTTTCGACTTTGCACATAAAATCACTCGCCCTCCTGAGATTATCCTTCTTTTCGAATCCTCGGAGGATTCTCCAACTCCTGCGCCTCTACAGGGTATTCACATGCACATAAAAGTTCTATCCACCCTGAGATTTCCTGTAGCTTCGACCTCCAAGGAAAACTTGTCCCTTTTTCCTCAGATGGAGATTTCATATGCCCTCCCGACTATCCTTTACTCAAGCAACCTCTTGCTGAGACTTTCAGGGTGTTCAGTAATCCTGCGAAGATCCCTTAGTGAATTCTTCTTTAAATTACAGAACTCAAAGGGTTCTCTTCCCCTGTTCCTATCTTCACAATGTCTCAATGCCCACCTGGTAGAGTGTCAAGAATCCTCAATGATTCTGACTTCTTAAGAACTCACAGCAGAGTTTTTCCTCTATACACTCCTTGCACCGGCTCGATGCCCACCTGGCAGAGCTTCACATAACTCCTCAGAGTTTATGTCTGCAACTGTGTTTTCCCCTACACAGCCTCACCTCCAAGGTGTTTAGCAACCTTGAGGTCTTCCTCGCAAGCTGTTGACTTCAATTCTTGTGCTGCAACACGTCTTTGTCTGAACCCACAGTATTCAGAAGTGCTTCAGTGCACTGGTATTCAGAAACCACAGTACTTTGTCATGCCCTCCTGACATGAAACCTCAAATACCTTCACCTGAAATCAGACACACTCCTGCAAATGGAAACCTGCAACATACATTCATATCATATGAAGAACACTCACAGACATTCATTTAACACATAATCATGCAGGAAAAAATGTTATTTGTATTAAATATGGCAAATTCTTGTATTTACAAGGTGTTCCTGAGCATGGACTGTAACAAGGTCTCGACTCTTCTCTTCTGCTCTCTACTCACAGATCTTATCTCTACTAACTCCTCTCTCCCTTACCTCATCTACTACTCTACAAGGAGATACTAAAATCCATTTTTTACCTGAGGGGGCTCTTTGAGCTCTTCCCTCCAATCTACCTACCCTATTCAATTACATTGAATGGGCTGTCTAGTCCACTATCCGGATCTATTTCTCAGCCTTACAAACATTAAAGGCCTACTTACCTATAGCCTGCGCAAAGGCACGGCTTCACAGCTCAACATCTTAAACATTTAATTACATTCAATTTTAAATCAAAATGAGGACAACGCCTCTCTTCATCACGTGATTTTAATTCACTGACTTGGTTGGCTAGCTGGATGATTGACGTGGAGAGATGCTCTTGCATCATACTCCTCAGTTGCAAAATTCATGAGCTCCTGCTCATGAGCTTCC
>JASDQU010102444.1:102400-117796 GCA_032191745.1 Picea mariana
CTGACATGTAAGTATAATGGTTAATCCTTGGGTTGTGGTTTAAATTGGCTTGATGGTTGGACATGGTGAAGGAATAGGATCTATGAAAAAAACTCAAGAGTAGAAGACCGAGTCTCTTTCCCATGCTCAGAACCTCCTGGTCAATAGCTCACGAAGTCTTTAGTACCCTCGTTTACACTTTAGCTGAGAGAGGAAAAACCTAAAGGATTTATTCATGTAAAAATGACAATGGCACTCTGGCCACGAGTTTCAAACTTGGAAGAACTTAGCAAGCCACAAGAGAAGCGGTGAAAATCTTAAAATAGAAATAAAATGCAGTATCAAAGTCTCTTTTGAATCCAAACTATTATGGGTACAAAAAATTACTAGTTACGGAGAATTCGACTTCCATAGGCATGTTGTTGTATCCTTTTTTTAGTCCCAAGTAGACTCTACAGAGTAACCAGGTAACAGGGAGCCGCGCCATAAAGGGAAGTCTAAATAAGACAAGGTAAGAGGCCGAGGGTGTTGATAATAATGGTGCCTCGAACCCTTCATTTAGAGTGTAAGGGTGACAGATTACTCCCCTCCCCGACTATTGTGTGAAACCAGTGAATTGGAGGGCCTATATTTGGTAACTTCTTGGACCTTCATAACTAAGAGTACTTGGGTAAGTAATCGTTTTAATTTTCTTCCATCCCTTTCAATGCAAGAAATAACCAGTGTTAGGTTGTAAATTCCAAAGTGCAAGTCTGACTTGTCACCCACTATTGTCATAATGAACTACAATATCAATTACCTTGTTGGTTAGCAGGACTAAGGTCTGGTTAGGATGGGTATCATATATGTCAGGAAAGCATAGTAACTAATTCTAACTACTTCTATCGAGTGGTCACATGATTCGTTACCTGAAAGGAACCTTATTTAGCTCTAGTCTTTACATGGATAGGTTTAGAATTGTATAAATTTCATGGAAGGAACACATTGTATACTTATATGATTAGTATGACACCATCCATTGTGATGGCTAGTTTACTTTTCTCCTATCTTAGCAATAAATCTCAATATTGATCAATCCTTATACACCATAACATAAAATAATATGGGACATGCACTATGGAATAACTTAAATGTATAGGTTATGATTAGGTTTTCCATGTTGTTTTAGGAATAAATCTATTATAGAGAAAATCGCCATGGTACCACAGGAAGAAGGTAAGAATGTTATGAAAGGGTGTCATTATAGTGCGAGTAGTAAATTCCTCTCTTTGGTTAATAGTCTAATTAAAGTTTGTAATTTGAATCGAAGAGTTGTGTCAAGTAATGAATGATTGAAAATAGTCAACCAGTGAATGGTTGAAAACATTGGGCATACTTATAATGTAGTTGACAACAAGACTCATAATTGTTTCCCCTCTAAAAAAAAAACTTGTAGCTAAAGTTTTGGGTACATTACAAGTTATTATCTTATAGATCAAATCCCCTTTTGTGGACTTATCATGTTAGGTCTTGTATAAGACCAAATCTCCTTTTTTGGATTGGTCAAACCATATTTATATGGTGGTATTTGTAAATTCATACCCTAGGGTTTATAAAGTGATTTTAACCACTCTTGGAAGAAGTCAGCCCTACTAAGTGAAGAGACATTAGCACCTCCTCAACTAGTATTTATAAGTGAGGATGTTGCCTCACTTGTTCATACGCTCACTCACAATTATAGTGCACATCTTTTGAAGGAAGTTGCATTTGTTGGAGGAAGGAGAAGAGAGGCGCATCCTCAGTCCTAGTTTATTCTTGGTGATTTGGTCTTAGTCCTGGCATTGTATTGGTAATCTATTATTGAGGAAGTTTTGTTGGGTTTATTCCTCCATGAGGGTTTCCCAAGATAAAATGTTGCATACATTCTGATTGTGTTCCTTTCAATGATCCTCTTTATGTTGTTGTTTTATAAATGCATTGAATTCTTATGTAATTTGGAATTAACCTAATAACAACATTAAAACTTAACAATGTCCCACCATATTTTACAAAGAAATAGCGGCTCCAAGTGGATAGGTCTTTAGGATTTTATGGTACAAAAGAGTTTCGTCATCCATACTTTAACTAGATTGACCTCCAGTCATTCCTTCTAGAATATAATAATATGTTTGGGGGAGATGATGAGGCTATGAATTGATATATTTTTGCCTAGTTTATAATGTCTATTATCCTTCTAAAATCTAGCTTTGAACCACATCATTTTCATTTCTCACCACTCTGCGTATATGTCACAAGATACATTGGGTTGGATTTTAATCCTTTTCTCTTTTATATAATTAGTTGAGGTAAGTTTTTGAGCTTACTTGTGAATTTTTTTATTGTTTGATATTTCTTACAAGAATGCATATAATAATGAGTAAATCTTGCTAAGGATTATGTATTATGTCTCCACATGTTACTGAATAGGATAACATGAGTTTGATGATGGAATATGTTTTTGGTGGCTTGATGGTTATAGTGGGACAAGGAACTCAAAATGCATCTAGAGGTCAATTCCTTACAAGTAGATTAAAAACATTTACTCCCTCTCAAGTAATCTATAATGAACTTTTCTCCAGGTTAATGGATCTGCAACAAACCTGTATCTTAGTATTCCAAATTACATACATAGTAACGATAAATTTTTACTGAAATTGGGATCTAGGAGGATAATTTGTTTTTTAATGAATTCGATCCCAAAAGGGGTTTGTGATTAGTCTTGGATTGTAGCGCCTCGAGATCTTCAATGTATAAATAAACAAGGATCTTCTTGTATAAATATGGTTTGTTACTATTTCATTTCAAGCAAAAAGATAATATATCACAACTATAAAATGATATCGCCATCACTATGATGGTGATTGATATCATATCATTGACATTGTATTACCATTTGATCAACAATATATAAGTTCAAAACTCTATTTCCTATGTATGTGTGTATAATAGCGCATTGATTTTGATTATGTATCATAGGGTTACATATCCCAAACCCTTTGGAGTGGGGCCACTCTATAGGTAAGGTGTTGTATGTTTATGTTCCTATTTTGTTTATAGTTTTTTCAATTACTAGATGAAAATTCTCTCCTTATTACATCATTTACTTCTTCTGAAAATTGTATAGCCTATAGGAATAGGAAATACATATGATTTCAAGTTGACTACAAAGTAGAGGTGATGCTATAATTGAATTTATCCATTTGTAGTTTCATTTTAGGTAGAGCCACTGACTAAATTCAAGATCATAATGATAGTAATCAATCAAGTATTTAATTATATGAAACCATTTTACTTGTGATATTTGAATGCTCTATTCATTTAATTTAAATTAATTATTCATTTCATATTATAATAGATATGAATTATTTTAAATAGAATTCTAATTAGAAACCAATAGGCATTTTTTTTAAACTAGTCAATACAGGAATCATATTATGTACATATGTTACCCAGTGTCTTCCAAGCTCATAGAACCTAGGTTTGATAAAGAAAATGAACTAGTGAATTATCCCATCCCTTGTCCTCTAAGGAAAGGTATATAAAAATAATGTCAATTTGTATGATTTTTGAGGGATTCAATTTTAAAAATATGTAAAATGTAAACTTTTTGTCACCACATTTCACTAAAAAGTGTTACCCATAATCATCGATTCACTCCTATGTGGTCTTGCATCCCTAAGTTAAGAGTCACCTCTACAACAGAGTTCCTATGCTTGGGTAGAAAAGTGCTCATTTACAACTAGTTGGTGGTGAATTCCAAAAAAGATAAGTGTTTAGTCTTGCTTTTTTTTATTTAGTTAAATTATGAACTCTAATCGATTCCAATTCATGTACAATGAGTAATTGGGGATGATTTAACTTAGGCTTATAGTCAATTTATGGAATGCATTAGTGGGGATGATTACATCTATGTGTGGTTAAATGTTAGGCATGAAAATGTTTAACAAAATGGAAATATTGTCTACTATTAAGTTTTCTTTTTCTTCAATGGTAAATATAAGAAAGGTGATGGTGCATGAATTTTATTTGTGAAGCAAGAAAAATTGCATCTTTATTTGAAAGTAGAAATTGGAAGTTGAATAGTTTTTGTCTCTTGAAATATAGTTGTATTTGAATGTAATGTTAATATGAATATTGAGTTTTAGCTTCTACATTTCACCTTACAATGTTTCCATCTAAGTGTTCTTTGGTAAAAATTGTGCACTACCTATTTAAATCAACCTAGTGGTTTATTGGTAAATTAGACTTGGGAATGGAGGAATAAATTTTGAATTGGAGATTTTTTATGGTTGAGGGAGGTGGGTCGATGCATGCCACAATGTTGGATTAGGATATGAAAAAGGATTGGAAGGCATATAGACAAGATATTATTGATGTTCCAATTAATTTGCTGAATTTTGTTTATTCTTTTTATTGAAGAACTAACTCGACAGTGAGATTCTATATTATTGGACTTGGTTATGTCATTTATTTTCTACCATTGTGTGAGGAATTTGGATCTTTGTGGTTGTATGACATTTGAAAACTAAATTCCCCTCTAAAATATTTTATTTTCTTATGGTCATTTTTAGAAAAGAAGACCTTGACTTGGGATAAACTTCAAACACACTCTTGTCATATTGGTCCAAGGATATGTATGTTGTGTATGTAACATTTATTTCTTGTGTTCCATTTTGTAAAATCAGTATGGGGTGCAGTAAAGCGTTTTCATATAAGAAAGGGTAATGGAGTGGAAACAGCATAAAATGGACACTAGAAAGATGGAAGGATGATAAAGAGATTAAGGACCACCATGTATTTCTAGTGGTAGTTTTTTGGGCCATGTAGACTATGAGAAATAATGAAATTTTCAAGAATACATCCATCTTTCATTTATAATTTTTTTACAAAGTGGAAATATTTTAGGAGGTTATGAAAAATTCAAAGAGAGTCGAGAGAAAGAGATAGGTCGAAGAAATTTTCATTTATAAATCTCATCATGGGGTTTATTTTAGAGTGCCTCTAAAATAAATACATGGGACTATTAGGGAAAAAGTGAATTGTACTTATTTAATTAATGGTTATTTTAGTTGTGGTCTTGGAAGAGGATCAAATAACTAGAGGTAACTAAACTAGAATATTATCATTCTTTGTTTTCCTTCAGAGAATGGATTTCAAAACTTTTGGTGTTATCAAAACTTAAATCTAGTTTTGAAATGTATGATAGGAGAATTGTCAAATGAAAATTTAAATTTATAGGACATTATTGCTCAAGCAAGAGGGTTTTTTGTTTCATCTCTCAAATATCTTTTTTAAGAAAAAAATCAAGGAGAACAACATGATACTATTAATAATTATCAAATAGGAAAGTAGATGCCGAAATGAAAATATTTTTGTTAACTAAACATGAGTATGGGGAGTATATATCTCAACCTCTTAGGAAGATATTTTTCTAATTATTAATTGATGGTTCACATGTGAACACTCTAGTTTTTCCATTCAATAAATTTTTATAATTTTGGTTAATGGTCATATGTAATTTGGTGTAGATTTTCCATGATCAAGACTCTGTTCTCTTAAAATATTTTTCTAATTATTAGTTGATGATTCACATGTGAACACTCTAGTTTTCCGATTCAATAAATTTCTCTAATTTTAGTTAATGGTTATATGTAATTTGATGTAAATTTTCCATGATCAAGACTCTCTTCTCTTGGAAACCATTATGTAGTAACTTTGATATTTGTGTGTGTTTTTTTTAAACTAAAGGTAATCTTATTTTTCTTCCATTTTTTAATATTATAATCTCGCTAGGATTTATCATGCTAAACTATATTCTCTTAGAAACCATTATGTAGTAACTTTGATATTTGTGTTTTTTTTTTAAATTAAAGGTAATCATATTTTTTTTCATTTTTTTAATATAATAATATCACTAGGATTTATCATATTATGTAGTAACTTTGATATTTGTGTTTTTTTTTAAAACTAAAGGTAATCCTATTTTTCTTTTTTTTAATATAATAATATCACTGGGATTTATCATGCTAAACTATTAGTATATTTTCTATAGAAATGACATTTATAAAATGCATCATTACTTTCTTTTTTGAGGTACAAATTTAAATTAAAAATAAAAAATAAAAAATAATTGAAAACTATGAAATAAATATTTTTAAAATATCATAATTATCTATAAAATAAGTTTTAAAATATTATCATTATCTATAAGAATAGATATTTTAAAAATATTATCATCATAATTGTTATCATTTGTTTATAATTTTTATCATTATTGACTAATTAATATTTAAAAATTAAATAAATATGAAAAAAAAAATGAGTAAAAAACATATAAGGTAAAGGTCTATATGCAGTTAGTCTGTGATTGACTTATATCTAAAAAGTAAAAATGAGAAGAATGTAATTTTTTACTTCATTATCTTGAAATAATGGAAAAGAGAATCTTTAAAAAATATATTAAAATATAAAAATAATTAATTTTAAAGAAAAATAATAATATTTAAAAATTAAATAAATATGAAAAAAAAAACAATTGCATGACTTCATTATGATGAAAAATGCTAAAGGATAGGACAATAATTACGAAACTCTATGTTGAGCTTCAACACTGGGGGAATTTTTCTTAGTAACAGTTGAAACAAAACACAAAGAGGAACTTGTAAGGAAATAACATGGAATAATGTACACTAAGAAGATGAAGGTTTAAAGTTATGTAGATCTTGAATCACGTGAGGAGCATGAGGGTGTGAGGAGCGTGACCTAAGTGTGGAGCACAGTGCAGCAAGCAGCGAGCAGGGGCCCCCCAGCCATGGACGCTGGTGGGGGAGCCGTCCCCACCTCTCCCCCTTTGCCAGAGATTGATGCATTCAGGAAACTCGTGGTCGAGGCTTCCAAGAGACTGCCGTTAGCAGCTCAACAGAAATTTGTCAAGAAACTGGAATGCATCCCAAGTGTAGAACTGCCATTAGAAGAAACTTGTAGGTCGACAATCAATCTTGCAGACAGAGGCCTCATCGGGAAATTTACCGGGCTCTGCCCCTCTCCCAAATCCGTCGAAGCCTGGGTGTAGAGGAACTGGAGTCCGCTCATCTCAGAAGGGATAAAGTGTCATTTCGTAGGGAAAGGCTACTTCGTTTTCATCTTTGAAAATCCTAAAGATAAAAGCCTCATCTTCAGAAATGGTCCATATTTCATGGGACCCTAGGGGTTATATCTTACAAAATGGACCCCAGATTTCGATCCATCCCAGTATGTGCCATCCGTCGTTCCAGTGTGGGTTCGCCTACCCCATCTCCCTTTACACTGCTGGAACCAAAAATCATTGCATGCAATCGGCAACAAGCTTGGAAGGTATATCGATCAAGCACCAAGGAAAGATCAGTACTCATGCACCTAGATCTGTGTGGAGGTGGATCTGGAAGTGGCATTACCAGAGGCAATCAAACTAACCGCGGTAGATTGGATGCACATCCAGGAGCTAGATTACGAGCAGCTACCATTCAAATGCCGGCACTGTCACGGATACAGTCACTTCGCAAGGCTCTGCAAAAAAAAGAACACAGATGAGAGTGAGAACACGAAAACAAATCAGTGGACCATAGTCCAAAAAACAGGGACAGCAAGATCCAGAATCAAAGGAACAACGAAGAGTGGCAACCCCGGGCAATTGGAGTAAGAGAAACTTGTTGGGGACCCCAACCCTACGCCGTAATCAGTAACTCAAACAAAAAATCTCAGCAAGGAAACATAAGAACCAGAAATAATCACGGATAACAGGGAACACCCAAAATCCCCCCCAAAAAGGAAAGATACAGGGGAACAAGGGCAAATGGCAGGAATCCTGGATGCAGCCCCCTCTCCCTCATATGCAGACATAGCCAGAAAGAAAATGATAGAATCATCAAGCTCCTCTGAGGATGAGATCTTAGAAAGGCCAGCCAAAAGAGCAGGAAGGAAGTCCCGTAAAGAAGAAAGGGAGGAAGAGGCAGAAAGACAAAAGACCTAAGGAAGCCAACCCACCATAGAAATTTCAATCGGCAGAAACAAAAGAATAAGGTCTCTAAAAGGAGGAGGCCCATACACCCCCAATAGTAAGTAATGAAAATCGTCTCTTGGAACTACAGAGGTCTGGGGAACTCGACGAAAATCGAAGCAGTTAAGGACCTGATGAAAGTGGAACCAACAGACATTCTCATGCTCCAAGAGACAAAAATCGAAGGGGAATCCCTTCTAGAGATTAGTAAAAACAAATGGCAGAAGAATACAGGGAAAGAAATCAGTGCAAGGGGCTCCTCCGGAGGAATAGCAACACTGTGGAAGGAAGAACAGTTCAGCCTCGTCAACTCCTACAACACTCAGCATTGGAGCTACATAGAACTGAAGCATATAGCAAGTAAGTTAACCATTGCATTATTTAATCTTTATGTACCAACTTTGCATTCCGAAAAGAAGGACTGTTGGAAAACTTTAAAGGAGTATCTAGAACTAATTTCCCCAAATAATATAATCATTGTTGGAGATCTCAATCTTGTAATGAATGGAAAAGAAAAGAGGGGAGGAAGGACTAGTAAGGATCAATTGATCCATTTAGTAAAAGACATGATACAGCAGTGGGACCTAATGGATTTTAAACCACGCAAAGGGATTTACACCTGGACCAATAATAGGACAGGGGAGGAACATATTTCTGCCAAATTGGATAGGTTTCTGGTTCAAAGCACTTTGCTACTAGAAAGGAAGCTAATCTCCACATCCATCCTCCCCAAGCTCACCTAGGACCACAAACCCATCCTGCTTTCGTTGGAGGAAGAAGAAAATTTAGGCCCAATCCCGTTCAGATTCAGCCCTTTGTGGAAAGAAAAGAGTGGCTTGTATGAGACAGTCTGAATGGCATGGTCCACCACAGTTATTGGGTCTCCCCACTTTGTCTGGGAACAAAAATTAAAGATAACAAAAACAACACTCAAGGATTGAAGCAAAAGACCGGAAAGCAACCCCAACACCCAAAGAAAGGAGCTAGTGCAGCAGTTGGGAAAGCTAAAGAATGAAATGGAAACAAAAGATATTGCTAATAAAGATCTGGAAAAGGAACAAGCAACCCAAAGTAAAACTTACCACTCCTTCAGAATCGAAGAAGAATACTGGAGACTAAAATCCCGCAGCTTATGGTTGGAATCCAGAGACAGAAATACATCTTACTTCCATCGTCAATTTAAAGCCCGACTCTCCAAGAACCACATCTCTAAAATCACAACCAATGACGGGAAGATTTGCAAAGGAATAGATCAAATAAAGGATGTTGTTGTCTCACACTTCCACCATCTATACAACAAAGAGAATGATGATAATGAAGAAGGCAACAAGGAATTCCTCAAGAACATCCTGGCTCTGGTCACAAAAGAAGATAACACAGCACTATTGAGCCCAACCAACGAAGAAGAAATCAGCAAAATCATCTGGTCCATGGCCCCTAACAAAGCTCCAGGGCCAGACAGGTTCACTATTCACTTTTACAGGACATGTTGGAATATAATCAAATCTGATCTCATTAGAATGATAAAAGGATTCCTACAGAAAGCAAAACTGGGAGGTGGCACCAACTCAACTTTCCTTGCTTTAATCCTGAAAGAAACAAACCCCATCTCCTTTGATAGATTCAGGCCAATCTCTCTCTGTAAGGCCTCTTATAAGATAATTGCAAAACTCCTTACAAACAGAATAAAGCCACTGCTGAGCAAGCTCATCTCAGAATCGCAGGAAGGATTCGTCAAAGGGAGACACATCCTGGACAATGTAATCCTAGTTCAGGAAGCTATGCATTCTAGCAATCTCAGAAAAGAGAAGGGCATGTTGATCAAGTTAGACATGGCCAACGCCTTCGATAGAGTAAATTTGTCCTTCCTATATCAAGTGCTACTCTCATTTGGATTTGAGCAAGAGTTTGTAAACTTGATACAAGCCTGTACCCACAGCCCATGGATAGCACCTTTGGTAAACGGAAGGCCAGCAGAGTTCTTTAAATCTTCAAAGGGGTTGAGGCAAGGCTGCCCCCTCTCTCCTTTTCTGTACATTTTAATGGCAGATTCACTCAGCAGGAAGCTGGAGCGGGAAAGGTCAATAGGAGTTGCCCCAGGCTTGAGAATTACGAAGGACCTTAAGCCCATTAATCATGCCCTGTTCGCGGATGACTCTCTTATGCTAGGAGGAGCCTCAAACAGAGTAGCTTCTGCATTCAACAGCATACTTCAAGATTACTGCAAAGTATCAGGGGCTTTGATAAGCGAAAGGAAAAGTGTTGTCTATAGTTGAAATACAACAGAACATGAAACTCAAAGGATTGCTCGCACCCTGGGGTTCAAAGGGTATGCAGATTGGGAAAAGATACAGTACCTTGGGCTGCCATTATCATTGGGCATAAATAAAGTCAATCTGTGGGAAGGAGTCTTAACAAAAATTAAAGGAAAAATGGATGCATGGGGAGGACATTGGCTCACACATGGAGGTAAATTAACACTGATAAAGTCAGTCCTCTCCTCACTGTCGATCTACCAAGTAGCCTATCTCCTGGCACCTAAATCGATTTCTGGGCAAATAAATAAGTTGCTGAGAGATTTCTTGTGGCATGGTGGCAAAGGGAATCAACACAAGTTCCATTTGGTCAGATGGGAAACAGTAAAACTACCTCTGAGAGAAGGCGGGCTCTAGATTAGAGATCCATCTCTTGTCAACACTGCAATTGGATGCAAAATCCTGTGGAAGATGCACAGCGAGCCTTCTCATCCTGTCAGTAAATCATTATTGCACAAATACATTCCCAGCGCTAAAATTCGAAATTTACAAAATGCCACCTACAGGAAAAGCACGCAGCTATGGCAATTGTGTCTCAAAGGGATGCGAATCTTCACCCAGGAGCTGTATCGCATCCCTGGAAATGGAAAACGAACTTACCTCTGGATAGATCGGATAATGGGGAGGTCGTCCCTTGCCTCAAATGCTAGCCTGAACGAAATTCGTGATTTTCTTTCCCACGAAGGAAAATAGAGTATCAGTGACATCTCAAAATGGAATGAGGACGGCTCCTGGTCAGAATGGCATTTCGGCAATGTCCCAAATCGCCTCCTCCAAAAACTTGAAACACTCAAATCAGAGCTCCGAGAAGCAGCACCAGTGCACAAGACTGAAAAAGATTACTAGGGCTGGGGACCCACAGGGAGTTACTCTACAGCCAAAGGCTACGTTATGCTTCAACGCCAGAAAGATAGACCACCCCTTGCAAAAATCTGGACGGAGGTATGGGACTCTACTGCGATTCCCAAGGTAAATTTTTTTTTCTGGACTCTTATGCACAGAAATACTTTGACCGGCGAAAACGTAATGAAAAGAAACATTGCAGGCCCTCATAGATGTGCTCTATGTAAGGAAGCCATGGAAACTTCTGATCATTTGTTTGTAGACTGTCAATTTGCAAACAAAGTCTGGCTCCTCACCCTCCATGGTCTCAAGGTCGCTGCCCCCTCTAACATCTCAGTTGTAGATCTTTTTACAACCTGGAAGGACTGTTATCCCTCACTTTCAATGAAAACGCTATGGGCCAGAGTCTGGATCTCCATCCCTAAGTATGTGTGATGGAAGCTTTGGCTTGCAAGAAACGAGCAAATCTTCAACAATACAGCATGGACCCCCAGCATGGTAGCTGCGAAAGCAAAAGGTCTCCTCTTAGAAACTTTGAGTTCTCAAAATCACAAAACAGACTCCTCGCTGCAGCAGGAAGAAAATAATTGGCTCAGTATCTTTGTGCTCACTCTTCGGACCCAAAGCATTGAAAAACCCCATTCCGAAACAAAATGGAGGCTAAGAGACAATCATGACACTTTTCAGAGATGGTGGCAGAAGCAAGGAATAACTACAGCATTCTTCGACGGCGCCTCCAAGGGAAATCCTGGTACAGCGGGAGCTGGAGGAATCATTTATTCCAGCGAAGGGAAAATCCTAGGAACCTTTTGTTGGGGACTCCGACAGTGAACCAACAACCAAGAAGAAATATTGAGTTTGATAAAAGTCTGCCAGATAGTCAAGGAAAGAGGCCACCAGAACCTACAAGCGTTTGGAGATTCTGAAATCTTGATCAAAATGATACACTCGGGAGGACAGTTCAATGATGCTGGCCTAAACAAGAACTTGCAAATATTAAGACACATTCTCCAGGACTTCACCTCCTTCAACTGCTACCATATACTCAGGGACTCAAACAAAGAAGCAGATACTTTAGCCAATAAAGGCTGCCTCTTGGCCCAAGGAGAACTATGCATAAATGATGGAGACCCAATAAAAATTTGTATTCCTTGAAAAGGATAGCAGCGTGTAAAAGATTGAAGATGACTTTGCGAAGGATGTAAGGCTTCGGCCAGCTGGATTTCCCATTAAATAAAATACATAACCGTTTTAGTTAAAAAAAAAATGCTAAAGGATGCTTTCAAAGCAATCAATTTTAAGAAAAAAAAAAAACTTGAATAAGAAGATTGACTATACACTAAATATTCATTTAATATAAAACAAATCATTAAAATAAAAAATCAAAATTATTTTTATTTTCTAACTTTAAATTAATAAATTATTTTTCTTAATCATTAGTATTTTTGTTATTTTTTTTTATTTGATTATCATATTACTGTGATAAATTTAATGGTAATTTTTTCATTATTTCACAAAAATTTAATATTTTATAATAATACAAAATGTAATGAAGTTGACACTATGATAATTTAAAAATAAATAAATTTATTCTTATTTTAATTTTTGTTTGTGAGATAAAGGATTTTTTTTACTCAGTAATTTGATTGCGAAAATTTAGGGAGATATACATAATTTACCCCTTTCAATTTGAACGTATGACTTTTATGAAGGAAACACATATTCTTAACCATTAAATTCACTATATAAAAAAATAATTTTATAAATTTAAATTTAAAAATAAATAAAATTATATATTTAACTCAAAATAAAACAAAATTTTATATTTAATTGAAAATAAAATAAAATAAATTATAAAAACTTAATAAATAAATAAATACTGTATAAAATAAAAATGAATATATTAAAATAAAAAAATAAATTAAAATAGATTTTAATTTTGAATATTTGAAGTTGATATGATTTCTTTGAAGATTTCATAATAATGAAGACAAATATGTGTACAATAATAATTGAAAAGATTTAAGAGGTCAAATATTTATAACAAAGCAATCTCTTTTCCCACAAACAATCAAATTGATATTTAATTTAATTTTAAATTTAAATTTAAATTATTACTATTCTAAAATAAAAAGATGAAAAAAAAATATACTAAAATAAAAAGATGAAAAAAATATATATTTCCAATTCTTCAGGACGAGTTTAAAATAACTCAACGCCGATTAAATATCAGTGGCTATAAACTTCGAGTAGCAAAAAAGTACACAGTGAAAAAATAAAAAGTTTATATCTCTGTAACCAGAGGAAAAGGCAATTTAGTGGATAGCGCTCTCACGGAGATTCCTTAGAGGCAATGGATGGCATTGTCATGGACCATCATTACAAGTGTTCTGCATTGATGTTCACGAAGAATTAAAAAATTGGCTCTTTTTACGACCACTGATCCAAATAGCTATTCCTGTCATTACAACTCACAAAATAAAGCGACAAGAATACGTAAGTACTCAGAATTGCTCTTTGTCTTTTAGTTTAAGAAAAGTTTTGGATGCTTTTCTCAAATGCTTCGTGGGTTCGAAGCTTTTTCTTTGGGTCCGACGTGTTACTAGTGTGGCCTGCATTACGATTAAATAATTCGAACCACAAAACCAGGCACAAAAAGAAAAGAAAATTAGAATATTCGCACACAAAACGAAGAAACGCCTGTGTATGTTACTTGCGAGTACTTTACATTGTAGAGGCTGGTGCTCCAATGAAGTTTGGAGGGAAGCGAGGCTTTGTTACACACAATATTCCCGTTGAGGCTGAAGGCTTCGTTTCCAATTATATATAAAATAATATACATATCAATGAACCCAATATGGTGGCGAATTCAACGGCCGCAAGCTACACAATAACTTCGCCTCTACACAATAACTTCGCCTGATTTCACACTTTCTAAAAGAAAATGACTGTCAGGTTGGAAACATACCAATGAATTTTTTCATTGCCTTACATGTACATGTAGATCGTGCATGTAATCTACTTATGAATTATTCTTGTAATTATGTTATCTATTCATGATCAGCTTGTGTAACTGAGTGATAGATGTTATATATATGAGCATACCCATAGAGGTACAGGACAATGTGAGTGCAATGGACAATACGAGCTGGAGAGCAGCTAGTGTGTGAGGAGAGGATGATTGTATTCCTATGAAAGCTATTGTAGTTCTCCCTTGAATAACAAAAGACTGATAATCATTGCCCTTGGTTTTTTACTGATTTGAGCTTTCACATAAATCATTGTGTCAAGTGTATGATTGATGTGCTTGGTTGTATGACTGTTTAATCTCGCTTAGTTTATACTCTGTTATATATGCTATGTTTTGCTTCCCCTATCTAACATGTCAAACAAACCGTCAGTGGGTTCTCTTCCTCAATCAGGAAAGATGGAGTTAGTACACTTTTTATAAAGATAGTAAGAACCGGGGAGTGTGTTTATTTTTTTCCACTGTATGGATTCTGTATATACATTTAAACACGCTATGTTTTTAGAGGAATAAATGAATTGTGTATTGTTATTGTATGTGGTTAAAATATTAATCAAATTAAGAAATATTTTATGCAGAGGTTGTTTCCTACTCATGTAAATGGATTTTTTGAAATTTATTTTAAATATTATACTAAGCCCACTCATGTAACTGCCCTATCATCCTTGTATTACCCTGAATACAATAAATAGAAAGAAGATCAACCCAAAAAAAAAATGAAAAACCCTAATTTGTTTTGCATGTGTCTACGGTTGCTTTCTTTCCTTTCTCATGTTTTATATTTTCCCCTTATATCGATATTTTCAGTTTATGGAGATCTCCTTTTATACGTAACGTGTATTGCTATTGCATGCTTTTAATAAATTAGTAGGATTTGCATTTAAAATTTTAAAAGCATAGCAAAGCAAAGATTCTCCTGCGTTTGTTCCACAACCACTACCACTTTTTGTATGCGGTTCGAGGTTAATTGCGACATGTTTTCATTCTTGCGTCGACTTCACATTTGGATGATCATGGCTCTTGAAAAAATAAAAGGTACTTGCAGTTTCTAACGTTCGGTTGGGACACCAAAAGATGGTGCAAGTTGTAAGGACTAGTTGTTTCGATAAAAGGGGCATAAGCTGTCAAGTCGGATTGTTACACTCAGCATGGCATAAGATAGGTATTGTTCTTGTTTG
>JASDQU010102444.1:122422-136205 GCA_032191745.1 Picea mariana
TTTTTCCATTTTTGATCTTAAAATCATTTGGACATTTTTGTTTCAGTGTTAATTTTTTTCCTTTATTTCAATTCCATTCATTCTCATCTTAAGGAAGTATTTCTTACATCAAATTTCATTCATTTTCATTATTTATAATTTTAAAATAATCTAAATTAGGTTTAAACATTTTAATACAATAATGAATCAAACAATAACCATAAGAATTTAATATTTTTTCATTTTTTCTTAAAATCTGTGTTTCTGCCATTCATTTTTTCTCTTTATTTGAGGTCCATTCATTTTCATCTTAGGGATGTAAGATGGTATTTCTTACAGCAAGTCCCATTCACATTCATTACTTATAGTTTTAAAATATTGCTCTCTATATGTTTGATTTACCATATCAACCTCCTTGAAAGATGGCGACATCTTTTACTGATCTGTATCTAATACATTATTCCTTCACATCATTTTCTTCTTCAGGCATCACTTCACTTCTTTTCATGGATATTAATTTAAAATATTAATAATTTATTTTTTCTTATTTCGTAGATTGATTTGTTAGGTTGGATTTGTCACTTTTATCAAATAGCATCGTTCCTCGATGAATAAAACAATAACAATGAGTTTATATCTTTATCATTTTTGGTTTTAGTATAGACATTTTTGTTTCTTCTATTTATTTTTATTTTTAATTTCAATTCCATTCATTTTTATGTTAAGAGGCATTTCTTACATCAAGTCTCGTTCACTTTCTTATTTTTAGTTTTAAAATATTGATTTTTATATGTTTTCACTTTGAACTAATTTTACCTTATAAATCCTTTTGAAAGATAGTGGTATCTTTTACTCATCTCCACCATACATTGTTGTTTCACTTTTCCTTTTCATTTTCAGGGATAACTTGTTTTCATGGATATTAATTTTAAATATTAATAATCTACATTTTTTTTCCATTTCATGGATTGATTTCTTGATTGGAATTGCAACTTTTATCAAATAGAAACATATGGTCGTTAAGTGTGTCTTTGGGATAATGGACACTAACGTTTAAGTGTGTCTTTGGGATAATGGACACTAGGATGATGTGTATCTAAAAGATATATTCACATATTCATTTTGTTTTAATGTAATATTAATCACTTATTAGTACATCTCACTAGATTTATGGTAAGGTTCATTTCAATATAAAATTTATATAGCTTGGTACATGTCTTTTATTAGATATTGGACATTATAATTAAAATATTTTTAAAGCATTAAAAATGATTTTTATTGAACAATGATATCAAAAGTGCAAGGGGAAATTGGGAAGCTTCACCTACAATGAAGTTAAACAAAGTAAATTTGTGGAAGAATCAAAAGAGGAAATATATATCTTTCAAACATAAACCAACACATCCCAAGAACCATGGGTCGAACTAAAATGTGTGTTCCATGTCCTCCACATAATCAAATTACATGATAAAGTAACCATGACCATAGGGATTGATATATGTGTCTTCTACTATGAGAGACTTCCAAATATTGATGTATATTTGTAATATGATGCTAGAGCTCATTGATCTTGCATATGAATTCATGATATTAGTATAATTTTACTTACATCTTATTGAACAAGGTAAATGGGGCATCTTTCATGTGTAAATAAATTTTTTACACATTATATAAGGGTTTTTTATTTTTCAATCTTTCTTCATCTATTTCCCACCCTTTATGCAATTTTTGTGTCTATGATTTCCTACTTATGGATGTGCAACTCAAATTGTCTAATGAAGTTGAGGGTTAAATAATTTCTTCTTGACCTTGTAATTGTTGTGTGTGTATGAGTCACTAAGGATGGATGTGTGTGTGGGAGAAGGAACAAAAAAGAGGATGGACCTTAGTTAAGAGGAAAAACTGTAAAATGATAGACTAAAACCTTTCTATATTTGTCCATTTAAACTTTCATTTATGGGGAAATGATAATGAAATACATATTTTTATCATATTGTGAGCCATTTTGAAGTATCTTGTAGTGACATGGAGCTTGGAAAACATTTATTTTTTCCTTGGCACAAATTTTGAGAAGAGATTATCATTTTATGCATAAGTTAGTGGGAATCTACTAGATCATAATATTGGTGATGTTTACAAGGATGTCTAATTTGTTTCTCTTCCCAATTTGGAAAGTAGGTTATTGGATTGATTCTAGGTCTCTACGTTTTTTACAAGAACTAACCATATGAGAGCATTATTGTGTTCCTGTTTGGTTTATAATTAGTTTGTATTCTCAACTTAGGGGTGAAAATTATGTTGGATCACCTTTCGCTAGGAGGAAAATCAATACTTCCTTTGAGTCTAAATTGAATTCATTGGAGATTAGTCTATATATAGTGGCTAAATCCATAGGATATCCCAATGCCTAAAGTAAAATGAATGATATATTCATCCATTTATAATATCCACAAGAGATTTTGGTATTTGTGTTTGGGGGGATTTGGTTCCTCGCCATGTCATTGCTAAAGAGGTGGCCTTCTATGCATCAAAAGTCATGTTTGATTATCAATGGGAAAAAACATGTATTTTCTCTCATTTATATGAGGCTTATCCAACACTTATCCAACACTAGCAGGGATAATGATTCCAATTTCAATCTAAAACACATGAAGATGTATTCAATTTTATTTTTATGGGACAAGAGTAGTGTGACCTTTGGATCTTCTTGAGACACATAATATATTGAGATATTGATGATCATGAAGAGAGTAGGTTATTATAGAACATATAAAATCTTTTATTTTTCATTTTAAGGCTACGTAAACCCTATAATGAAAACACATTTGAAATCTAGAATTATTTTCCCATAATATATGAATACAGAGGTGGATTTAAAGAGATGGAAAAGTTGTTACCCATGTTTTTGGTCATCATGATGATGTATTGATGATGGTGTACTCAGGCTCTTCATTAAGAACTTTCTCTTGAAAAAAGTTACCTTCATCTATTTCCAAAAATCACATTTTTTAGGACTGTTCACAGGCCACTAGTATATTTGCCTATGAGAATGCATGATTTTCCCAGGCTGCCTTAAGCCAGGGTGTGAGGAGTCCGCACTGTGTTGAACTGCTAGGGTGCGAACTCTTTCTAAAGCAAGGAAAAAGATGAATTCTCGATGATTCTAGAAGGGAATCTTCTAGAAGGATGAGATGGCATTCAAATGGTTATCCTAGTACTAGATTCCCTGATATTTTGGGATCATTCTTATCCAAGTAACTAATTCATTCTCTCCTATATATTGAGGGAATTCTCATGGAAAAGGTTAAGAAAACAAGGTTAAGCAAGATTCATTGGAGAATTGGTGAAAGAATTGTGTGAAGGACTGATGCTACAACAGCTAGGAAACTCCAACAAGTTTATCAAAAGTGGTTGATCTTCTTCATACAAGTGAGCAAGTGTGTGTGTCGGAGCCAAGGGTCATCGAAAGGAAGTTTGCGACATCAAGGCTCAGGTTGTAATCTTTACTTTCCATTAATATGATACAGTAATATGTCCCTTTCCCATAAAGCTAATTCTACTTTATTGTATAACTCCTTGATCATATACATAGATTGATTGTTGAATAGATTGTGCTTTCTTCACTTTGGTTGGTTTGTATTGTCTTGGTCTTGACTGCACGAGAGCACTGGAGCGAAGCGGGAGCAACAAAGACCAAAGGAAGCGATAATAAGGTATGTTCTTTGTTCTTGCCTCCTATTTAATTCAATGGTTAAAATCTAGGGAGAGATTCATGTTCTATCTTTCTTTGTTCTAGATCCAGGTGGATCTAGGGAGATCGGTTAGTGTCCACACCTACGGATTTATCCTATAACAAAAGTGGGGAATATAAAGTTTCAACAAGGACATGTGCATTTGTTGAGAATGTTTTTGTGTTGGAATATGTTTGATGGAACTAGAAATGCAAGGTGTTCTTAATGGAGTTGGATATAAAAAATTATATAGAATTTATGGTGGACTTATTGAATCCCGCATTCTAAGGAACACATACACTAGTGAGATAGCCATCGGAAGAATTTCAAGAGATTCATACCACAATGTACTTAAGGTTCTTGCCACCAAATAATAAAAATAAACAATTAGTGTTCCATTGTGATGCAAATATCATAAAACATGTAAATGAAAATGGATCACATTGGAGAAACTATGGATTCCCTAAATATTTGTGCAAGCTACACATTTTTTAATACTTCCAATGCAATACCATAATTTATATCTATGAGGAAAATAAAAACTAAAAAAAAATATTGAGATAATTTTATAGGAAGTGACACAACACTAACAACCATTTTCAAAAATTAAAAAAAATTATTATTCATAGAGGTAAGTAGGAATGTTTGGGGTATTGAAAATTGTTTGTTTGTTTGTATGTGTAGAGAACAAATATTCAATGATGGAGAAAGATCACTTATTTTTGTTGAATATAAATAAGTAAAATCAAGTAGATCCAAAAGAATATTTTTTCCAGATTAAGATAGAATAAAGCATAGAAGAGAGAAAATTTAATTATACATTAGATAGTAGTCCAATAAAGTACTTCAATGCACCCATAATAACAAAGCATGTTAACATTCTAATGAAAGATGAACAAAAAGTAGTTATGATTGGAGTTTGTTTGAATGAAAAATTCAGTATTGTGGTGATGATTCTCTGGGAGAAATTAAGATGGGAATGAAGGAAAGAGAATACCAATGACTAAGAGACCATATATAATGAATCCTAGAATCAAAGAGAATGTTTTTCAAACACTACATAGAATTATTCATGTAGACTTTAATTTTTCTATGGAAGAATTTGATTCGAGACCATATATAATGAATCCTAGAATCAAAGAGAATTTTTGTCAAAAACTACATAGAATTATTCATGTAGACTTTAATTTTTCTATGGAAGAATTTGATTCAATTCTCCCTTAGGTGTAAATACAAAATAAGTGCATTGGAGGCATTAACCCTATCACTACTACAATAGACTTATTTTTACACCATTTTTGTGTCCTTCTATATTCAAAAAAGTATGCATGTGATCTCTTCAAATTATTAGAGATTAAATTTCAAGTTGAATTTAGAAATAAATTTCCATTTTTGGAAAATCCAAATTTAAGAATAAATTTTCATTTCTGGAAAATCCAAATTTAGAATCTTTGAT
Source organism: Picea mariana (assembly GCA_032191745.1). Classification (NCBI taxonomy): domain Eukaryota; kingdom Viridiplantae; phylum Streptophyta; class Pinopsida; order Pinales; family Pinaceae; genus Picea; species Picea mariana. Next base: position 127,589 of record JASDQU010102444.1, read on the forward strand.
TTTGTAATTATTATTTTATGATTATTGGGAAAAGGTTTGACTTCCCCAACTATCCTCTTTTGATGGAAACGTGTATGAAAAAAACTTTTTAATAAATTAAATGTTGGAAGACAAATGGAACAATGAAGTTAAAAATAAATTGTTATGACTCCATGAGTGAGGAACAGGTTTGAGTTAAGTCAGATTTGATTTTTACAAGTGGAAGAAGTTGAACTTTGTCACTAGAAGCCCCTAAAAATCATGGATTTGTGAAGCTGTGAATTTCCCCAAGGAGGGAATGGAATGAAAAGACTAAGGTACAAGATATATAAAACATATCTCGGAGGCAGGACGTTGCTTAGTATGTTGGGGATTCAGAATTGTTTTGTTGTTATGAGCATATTTGGTGGGACGAAAATTATTTTCTGAACTGTTGAAGGTGACAGTGGCTAAGGAGTGTGATTCATTTTTCCCTTATGAAGTCATGGTCAGGCTAGGGGGTGATCAGGACAAGTGATCATGGTTGTTTTTTTCTATGGTTCGGTGGGGCGTGGTTGTTCCATTTGTTTTCCAACATCAGTCTTCATATATGTATCTCAGTTATGTACTCAAATGGTTTATGATATACTATTGATATTATATTTTTAAAGTTATGCAATTCATGCCATGCTTTATATTACTATACTTATGAGAATAATTTGTTTAAGTGAACTATATAGCCATAACAGTTTAGGGTTTTCCACTATGTAAAAATACCTATAGTGGATTTTATTAAATTTTAAGTGTGTGTGTGTGTGTGTGTGTGTGTGTGTGTGTGTGTATAATATGTACATGTGTCTATTAGCCATGATAAATCTAGTTTTCTTGATTGCTTTCCATTCTTGTATATAATCAAATACTTCATAAAGAAAAGTATAAACAAATTGTATTGAAATTTTTGCTATTATGTTGAGTACAAAGAATAAAATTCGCAATACATTATTTGATATATTATAAAAATATATATATCTGATACAGTAGATCACAGGATACTGGACAAAATATATATATATATATTTCAAACAATGGGTTGCTAACCAACCTTTTACAGTTTGGGTTTTCCATAAACCCAAGAATTCCATAGCTATTCTAAACACAGATTTAAAACACTACATAAAACTATCTGTGAGTGTGTGCATGTACTGGTGGAAGAGATATGAAACTCAAATACCTTTTGTGGTCAAGCCATTTATTTCTTCAAGTGCATTATTCTCTCTTCAACCTACAAAGGAGCCATATGACCGTGTTAGTAACTTACTAATGTACAAACCATTAAAGAATGAGATAAATAAAAAGAGTCAAAGTATACTCATCTTGGATCTCGATTGCATATCGGAGTATCTTTGTTTCCTTGCAAAGCAGTCAACTAGGACCCATGAAGAGGAGTGGGTGCAAAATTCATCTGAAGGATTCCCTCGCAAGAAAAAGGGACCCATCATCAGTTCACATACATGAGAAATTTATTTACTTGCTAAAGAATTAAAAACAAAAATAGACTTCAACAAGTTATGTAGTTGTTATTCTTGTACATGTCTTTCATTGTAAAGTACAAAGAAAATTTATACCAAGAAATACCTATTGTAATATAGGGAAGATTTTGTTAACCCAATAAGTATTACTTCGAATAAATTTCCAAACATTGTACAAAGGACTAACGAACGGAAAGAGATTACCGCGGAGAAGCTAACATTAAAAAAAATAGAACTATTCTTTGTTCCATAATACATAGAGGGAATTCCGACAAGGATAATGCTTTCATTAAAGAAAGTATTAATTAAGAGGTAATGGCAAAGATGCAAAAGATGTTATATAGTGATATTTTTCTATATGGTAATAATCATAGAGAGAAACATTAAATCAAGCAGCATTTATAGAAGTGTAAGGCATGAAAACTGAGTGCATAAACATTACAGTAACAACCTAATTCATAGGTTAAATTTCAACAACGCAAAACATGTTCAAACCATACGATTATATTACCTAAGACATTCAAAAGATGATGTGGCAAATGAATACTAGATTAGGGTATTAATTTAAGTAAACTATTTAGTTTGTAACCATATCAGATGAGCGTTCAAGTAAAGGACATTGTTGAGGTGGTCGTGGATAGAATATGATTCTTCTCAGAAGATAAATTTTACAACCAGAGAATACAAAGAAGAGTTGTTGCTATTTTAAAAAATGAATAAGGGCCTTTTAAGGTTTCCATACATGTACAACTTATAATGATTAAATTACCTACAGAGTTTAATAATCGTCAAGTCTGTAACAACTTCTATAAGTGTAATGAGTTTCAAAGACTTTCAACGAATCCTAGAATGTAAGAATAAAAATGTAATCTCTTGACCGGGACTTTCAACCCGGGTCTTCCCGTATAGTCCTCTAGACCGAAGGTTATTTTATTTTACATCACCCTCCAAACAAAGGTCGCATGTGTAACGAACCTGTTCAGTTTTAAAATAATAAAAAAAAAAACAAGAAAAAATGAAGAGGGTTTAACTTATAGTAACATTGATACCAACCATGGTATGATTGGGAAGGAAACCAAATGAATACAGTATTCAAGACTGATATTTAGTAGAAAGGAAAACCCAATAACCCCCTCAAACCCGAGTGATAAACTTGAGGGATTTCACCTAACTTACAAATGAAATATTGAATACGGTGGAACCTAGAATTAAAAACGCATACAAAGGCACAACTATCATGCTTTATCAACCCTCAAAACAAAAAGAAGAACATAATGTGGGAGACATAGAACCTCCCAGATATTATACCAGACGAAGAACGCTTTACACAGAGTATACATTGCACAGACATAGAAGGAAATTATGCAAAGAATGTATTTACACTCAACAAAGAATCGTGTCACATAAAGGATAAAATACACATGAAACATTTTTGTATAAATATTACATTACACAGATAACTTAAGCAATAGAACAGTTAGTCACCCATGTGCATGGAGAACCTTGGAATTTTTTGGTTACTTCCATCCCTCACTAGATTCGAGCATTAAGAAAATCACCGGTCGAATACAGTGCAGAGGAAAAATATTTTACGAGACCAAAGAGGAAACTACAAAGAATGAGTGATACGTAGAGCCCCTCGCTAGCGGATTAAGAGTGGTTGGTACGCCCCACACCTCTGCCATGTGAAATCGACGGAAGTGGCAAGCCTACATTGGTTGTTTCCCCTATAGTGACATTTCTGGAGGGTACTAGATAAACCTATCACCATTAATGGGCCAGCTAGAACATAAATGTCTACAGGATAGAACGGCCTATGTTCATACCTAACATGTCATCCACCTCAATGACAAATTACGAACCACTTAAATTATGTGTATATCTTTAACCTTAGATCGGGGAAAATTGTGTTAGCATATGCATAGGGTTACAATTTTATTTTATTTTTATGTACATCATTTTATTTTCGTCTTTTAAACATATTTCGGTTCACTATGGTATAGTAGTATGATGTTATGGGTGTTATAAACCCTGGCACATAGAATTTAACTTAGATAGTATGTCTCCTAGTTCAATACTATGTCCGCAAATGTTTTAATCATGTTTCCATGAATTAGATCGCTTACATATTTTATAACATAGTTTATGAAAAAAATTTAATATGGATATCATGTATTAACATAACCCTAGTGATTATGTTAAGGACTTTGATATTCATGGTCACTAATTATTCAATACGAATAAATGTATGATTCTAATCTAGTAACGATGCTATGACGGAATATAACAGTAAGAGATAGGTTGAATTTAAATATCTTTCATCCTTTAGGATGGACAATCATAGTGGAGTAAAACTGTTATGTGTATACAATAGTGGAATAAGACATATAATGGATTACGTTCTGTGTCGTGAACAGTTTTGATGAATCAATAGACTTGGGTTTTCCTGACAATTTTATTTTTATTTTAGTGAAATTTGGGGTACATTACATATGGTATTAGAGTTGTAGGTTACAGTACTTGGAAATCAGGGCAACACCAGAATTGTATTTTGGTTTTTGAAGGAAAAATCCAACGAACATATTTACTGTAACAAACAGAAAAAAAAATTGTCTATTGTGAAAATGTCAACACAAGATGAAGAAGGAAACAAACCTAAGGGGAATCAAAACCAAGAACTTCCTAGAGACCCGGAACATAACTGTGAAGGAAGTTTATCCACTCAAGTCTTGGAAACGATGAGGAACCTTATCGTGGAATTACAAGTATTTAAAGAAGATAACAAAAAGTTGAAGAAAGCACATGAAGACCAGGTAGAAAGAAATGAAATGATGCTATGTAGTATAGTAACAAAGAAGAGTCCAAAAGATCATGAAAGAGAAGAACAGGTCAACAAAACTTCCTGTAAGAACTCAATTCATTAAAAATAAAAAGAGGAAAGTTATTCTGAAGACACACACATGACAGAAAACAAAGCATCTACAGGAAGGAAAAGAAAACAAGTAGACCACCTCGAAGAGGAATTCAAAAAGATAAAACCCTCCACCTTCAATGGAGAATCTAAGAATGGCGAGGACGTTGAAGCATGGTTGTTAGACATTAATAAATACTTTCATATTTATAACTATTATAGTAATATGAAAGTTAGAATGGCCATTTACAAGTTAAAGGGAAAAGCGAGTATGTGGTGGCAAGACCTAAAATTAGCAAAGGGATTGAAAGAAAAATGAATGGAATGGTCAGAATTCAAAAAGTATTTTAAGAAGAAGTACTTATCAAAAAGTTATTAATAAAGAAAAAATAAGGAATTTTATGAACTGCGACTAGGAAAAATGGCCATGGACAATCTAATAAATAAATTCCTATATATGTTGAGGTTTGTACCTTACATCAAGGAAGATAAGGTAAAGATGCAAAGGTTCTTAAGTTGTCTACCATAGTCTTACACGGATAGGATTGAATTTCATAATCCTAAGTATTTAAATGAAGTATTTAGAAAGGATCGAATGTGCTATGATTAATAAAAACAAAGTTTTGAAATTCCCAAGTCATGGAAACACAAGAAATAGGATAAAATGAATCAACGTAAGAAAGGCATCCAACCAAGCCATTTACATAATATGGAAAATGGTTTTAAAAGGAAGGACTATCACTCTAATACAAAGAATACTCACGGGGGGAATAAAATAGTTAATTTGGGATTCAGGAAGGTAGGGGACAACCATAGAGAACCATTGAAATGTTGGGAGTGTGGGGAACCCCACCTGAGGAGAAATTTTCCATGCTTAAACCCAACAACAAGAACTTCAGTCCATAAACTTCAATAGGATTCAACAGTTGGATACATTAGTAGAAGAGTGCATAAGATCAATGTATATCTGGATGGAAGACAGGCAGATCATCAATCCACTATTGTGGAAGTTCAAGGTAAAATTCATTTCAGCAAAGTTTCTATACTAACTGACCCAGGAGCTAGTCCAAGTTATTTACTCCAACTTTAGTAGAATTGAAAAAGTTAAAGAAGGTAAAACATGTTAAATATTGGTTAGTACATCTAGCAATGGGGACCAAACAAAAAGTAACAAATTTTATTTCTAATTTTGAACTCAGTATAAATGGTCAGAGTTGTTAGCACCATGATTTTCATGGCTAAGGTTAGAGGTTTGTCAACAATTAGCAAAGTCATGCATGTTAGCACCCATGTTGTTTTTATTCCTGGCATCATCTAACATATCCAAGGGATAGTTTCAAAAGGAATCTTATCATTTATTTATTCCCATTTCAATTTGCAACTACGCGCTTCAAAATTCATTGCGCACCGCACAGAGGATGCTATCGCGCAGAGGATGTTGTCGCATCGAGAATGTCGTCACACAGAGGATGCTGTCGCGCAGAGGATGTTGTCACGCAAAGAAGGTTTTCACTCATAGGATGTTTTCTCTCAGTTTATTTCGTCGATCAGTGGGCTATTGTGCATAGGATGTTGTCGCACAGTGGATTTTCCTACGCACAGGCTATAGGTCGCACTGTGCAAATTACTGGTTTAGTGGTCAACTTCAAGATCAAGTTTTGACAAATTGGAGAGGAAATTTGAAAATCCCCGAGATATTTGTGCCAAGGACAAACTAAATAATAAAAAATTCTCTCAGATTTGTAAACTATGTCACGGATTGGGAGATTCGAGCGAATCTTTGAGCCCTATTTTTCAGTTTTCATGATTTCTTGTCCGAGACATGTTTTTTCGACACGTTTTCTGGCCATATGGAGATGAATTTGAAGAAACTGAGAACGGTTTTTCTTTATAACAATCTTAAATACACAAACCTCTCTCAGTTTATAAAAATAGTGTTTTATCAGTGATATATGATGTCATATTTAATTCCTATTTTTACCAGTTTGTTGCACATTCTGTTGCATTTTTGTTGTAGGTTACTATTGTGTAGTAGACTTGTTATGCAGGGATGACAGAGTGTCCAGAAATGCACATGATGAATCATCACAACCATATGGTCAATTTTTTATCGTTATCAATGACTGTAAATAATATTTCAGTTACGATTATGATTTGGCAAAGTCGGGTTTTCTATTTTTAGTGAATCCGTTGAAGTTATTGTTCTCTTTCAAAGAAAACGGATCCATGATTCTAGGAGGGAATAGTTTGACCCTAGAAGCCAGGCATGAAATTAGTTTTCTATATATGGGGATCATTTTCATGTAAACAGGGTTGGTTGGCAAATGTGGTAGACAACAGCTATTGTATGTAATCTGAGTTTTGAATGGAATTTAATGCAAAGGTCCTGTAGCTTGACGATAAGATTATAGTTGTAACAGTTGGATGTATTATGCTTCTTTCTTTGTGTATGTTCTTTCCTATTATATTCATTTCATATCTCTTTCTATCTATTTCGGAACGAATTATCGAACCTGCAAATTCACTGTACAATGCCCCTTGTTCGCGCCACTTAGACAAAACATTTTCCTCTAAAGCTAACTCTAAATTCGTCCACAGTGGCGCTCCTGAGTTACTTCTTGTAATTTCTCTTGCCACACACTACTTTTTTACACTAAAGGTTGTTGTTCACCTAGCCTTATCCTCTCGAGTTCATTCACTGAGTCATTTGTCCCGTCTCTTCCTCAAACTGACCCCATAGCCCAAGTCTTACTTTCCTGCGCCAATATAACCAGAACCCATCCTATCATAGGTGTTAAATCTAGCCATTATTTTCAAAGTCATATCCTACGCAGAGACCATGCCATTTCCGAGACAGCCCTCTCCAGATCCGAAAGTCTAGTTTCGAGTCTCAAAGTTGGTTGAAAAAGTTACCTTCATCATATGTTTATCAGTCGAATAGATTTATGGAGTGCTAACATTTTTGGCACCGTTGTCAGGGACATAATTGAATGAAACTTTCCCTGGTAAGAATGACATTGTTTCAGTTCTAAGGTCTGAGAGCAGCAGACACTTAGGCACATATTGGTTGTATTTCTTCTCTAGCGACTCCACACATTAAAAAATCAGTTGAAGGTGATTCCACTGGAAAAAGAATCCAGAGATAAATTTTTCATGGCGACTCTAATCAAGCTTCAAATGTGATTCAAAGACTCCATTGGAAAATGAGACCTGTTGATAGAGATATGGAAGAGCAGTATGGAAAAACAAGGTACTCGACCTTGATTTTAGTTCAAGAATTACTTTTTTGTTTTATCAATATCTTCTTGTCCTTTCCTCAGTTTTTCAAAAGAATATTTTTTCATTTACTGCATTCAAATGAAGCCCAGAGATCTACCCTTGTATATCCTTCATTGCAAATTGTAGGTATACCTCCTTCTTCTTGTATAACCGATATTCACTAAGCTCCTTCCTCTAAGCCATATGATGTTCATGATCATTATTATGAGCTTAATGAAACCAAAGTTGAGCTTGTACCTTCTGTTCTTAATCCTACACCCTCCAAGATTCAAGAAAGATACAGTCCTCTTAAATTTCCTTCCATCCTTCATGACTTTCCTCTGAAACATTATAAGTATCTTCCTAGGTTCGATGGAGAGCTTGATGGACATTCAGCTAAAAAACATATTCAGGTCTTTGAGAATTTCATAGACCTTTTTGAGATCGAACATGATGATGTGTCTATGAGGGCCTTTTCTCAGTCCTTACAAGGATATTCCAAAGCATGGTTCAGACATTTGTAGCCTCAGTCGATTAGCTCGTGGGATGAACTGAGGGAAACTTTCAGTAGATTTTGGGGTGAGAGAAAGTCATGGGATCTACTCCTTTCAGAGTTTTATGTCATGATAAGACTAAAAGATTAAACCATCTCAAATTTCAGTAGGAGGTTTGCTAGTATTTATTATAAACTGCCTAAAAAAATCGAACCTCCTGAAGTTGTTGCTATGCTCCATTATGTAACAACCTTTCAACCAGAATTGTATTTTCTTTTGATGGAGAGGAAGTCTGTAATGATCCCAAGCCAAATTCTTTCTTGGAATCACTAACTACTACTAATTTATTGAGTTATTAAGTGCATACAAGATTCATCAACACATGGAGATCACAATATATTCAAGATGTAGAAGCACAAGCAAAGATCTGACCTTTTTATTATGAGCAATGTAAGATCAATATAATA
>JASDQU010102444.1:138518-168626 GCA_032191745.1 Picea mariana
ATTCTTCTGTTGAGTTATCTATTACTCCTTTATCCTTTCCCTTTCTTAAGTCAACTTAAAAATATAACTTTTAACTTCTTGACTTTCCCCCCTTCGGTGTGAGACTATGACCTAGTGGGGGTGCCCAGGCCACTGAGTCTCCTCATCACCTCTCTAAGAGGTGGGGGACATTACACCTTCCAGTTGGTGCTGGAGAATACAGGAGTTGGAGCTTCCTTTAGGTTGGAGCCTGTAAACTAGGGGGTTGAAGCCTCCTTCCAATTGGAGCTGGAGAATTTGGGGTGTTGTAGCTTCCTTCAGGTTGGAGCCTGTAAATAAGGGGTTGGTGCCTCCTTCCATTTGGTGTTGAATAATTTTTGAAGTTGGTGTTTCCTATGAATGTAATCTTTTGATATATAAGAAACAATTATGTGGTTTTCTCCCATTTGGGTTTCTACATAAAAATATCTTGTACATTGTGTATGATACGATGCATTTTTGAATGGTATTGTTTATGGTTATATGTTCATGACACGTTAAATGCAATCATAAGTGAATGGAATTGTTTATAAGTTAATGTTTACATATGTTGTGATTAAAAATGGTAAGAAGTGTCCAATATTGATTCACCCCGCTCTCAGTGTTGGTGAATATTCCAATAGGATCATGCCAAATAAATTACTTTAAATATGCACAGCAGTAGCTAAGCATATATATCAATATTCAACTACATAAATGGAAATTCAGATGAATCATTCTACTCACAACAAGCAGTGTTAACAAAAATAACTCAGAGTAAAATGCACAACAACTATATCAGCATTTGGCATAATTGAACATAGCAAATAAAAACACTTGTCTTATGAAATATGTAGCTCGTTATAGAGGACAGACGTTCCTCTCAACCGTAGACTCGTCATTTCAGTTCTCAACAGAAATCCACCCCTGAGTTGGGGCTATGAATCCACAATACATGGTGGTCTCTAAGGATAGCTAAAGTCCCCCTCTTAACAGTCAAATTTCCACAACTAATTCCAATACACTGACTCTCGTCCCCATAAACTACACAACCTAGATATGGGATCCCCCTTCACTGCTCACAGTCTCTCAAGACTTCCCACTCCCCTCTAGGGCTTCAAACATAGGTTGGATAGGAAATATCTTTGTTGGGACCTCGGGAATTCTACAGTTGCAACAGGAACTCTCATAGCAGCAAAAAACTTGCTTCTTTTACAAATTTGTAACAAAATATTACTTGCAAGCACACAACCTCTCTTCCCATGAAATTAAAGTTTCAAACAACTACCATACATGCTCACTATGGTTTCCTTCAAGCTTCACCACTCAGGACTCTCTTGTTGTCTAAAAATCTCCATGTAAAAACTGCTCTTCATGCAAAAATGTGAAGGTATAATTCTGCCCCCTCTACTCATACGAATTTTCTTCTCTTTCTCTTTCTTGCTTGCTTGACTTACACTCTTCCCCAAGCTAATTGTACTCATCCCCCATGCTCTCAATAACTATGGGATGTGATTTATCACACCCACCCTCTTACAAGAATTCAATGATTGGATTTTGGAACACTCAATCAAAAAATGGAAGGTTCATAGTAAGGATAATTTAGAAAGAAAAAGGGGTTTGGGTTTAATAGACATGGGTAAGCTCTCCCCCTTCGACCCCTTCCCTCTCTTATGGAAACTAAGCCCCGAAATATTTGTCCTTGTCCATTTGTAGTTGGTGATAATTTTTATTTATTATATTCAATTTACATCATTTTCATATTACATCGCTAGGCCCACGGCCATACATCACATTTACAATACACATCATTGGTTCAGGGTTTCAAAATGGGGATGTTACATACTCAAATTTATTTTTCCTTCTTCTACCATGTTTGCTTAGCTTACACTCTTTGATCCAAAATGGATCCAGTAAGGCTTAAAAATCAAAGTTATCGGAATCGTACGAAACTAGCGTCATTGCATCTGGCGCGTCGTGTTGATTTCGGCCATATATTTTTTTTCGCAAATGGACGTCGTATGTGAAATATATCGCATTCTTACCGATTTCCCAAACAAGCAAAAAGTTAAAATAGTCAAAGTCAATAGGCCATACTATCGACATCAGCAGTACGACAAGTGACATCATGATGACATGTCATCACCAGGAGGTAACATGTGTCACTTGAATTTGGCATTTTCGGGATGAGTTGGACCAGTACCGATTTGACACGTTGCACCATACAGATGACACGTGGCAGTCTGTATATGATGTGGCCCAACGGCAGGCTGACATGTGGTAGTATGGACAATAGGTGGTTATACAAAAGTTGATTTGGCAGGGTGACTGGGTTTTATGGAATCTGATGTGGCAAGGTGACTAGGTTGTACAGATGTTGACATGGCAAGGTGACTGGGATGTACGGATGCTAATGTGGAAGCTGATTGGGCAGGTGATTGGGTTGTACGACAGTGACGTGGAAGATAAGTGTGCACTGACTGGACAATGATTGTATGGTATGGATGAATCACAGGGCAACACGTGGCCCAATCAGAGGGCACCACGTGGCACCCCGGATTTAGCCAATGTTGGTTGGGTCAAAAAAAATTGTTACCTGCAAGTTTTGAACCCCCGACCTCCACGGGTAGGAATGGACTAAAATCCCCAGGCTAACCATCTCTGCCATATGTGTTCCTTGTTATTAAAATGGCAAAAATATATATAAGATTTTGTGGTTGGCAGATTTGTGGGGATAGCGCTCGGTTGGCAGCACTAGCCCCATCGACCAAGGCGCGTGACCAAGGCTATGACAGTTGGAGCGCGTGGAGATAAGGACTAGGGCGCATGGGGTATGCCATACTACCAGGTTTTGGGAGCTATTCCATAGTTTGGGGCGTGAGAGGTAAGGATCTGGCCACATGGCCATACCCATAGGACCAGGACCTAAGACCAGGGGTTAAAGACCAGTGCACCATCCCAGCCCGAGGCCATATGGCAGCTCCCATATGACCCAAAGTCGTGGAATAGAGGGTTGTGCCCGGTATTATTTCCAATTTTTGGTTTTTCACCTTATATTATGATTTTTTATGTTGATTTAGCCTATTTTTAATGGATTTTAGCAAATATTGGGGGATCTAGAGCCCGATTTGAGGCCAGATATTGGGAGGAAGTTGGGAAATTGATACCAAATCCAAATCTATATAAACCATGGGTTCTTAGCAGCATTAGAGAGGTTCATAACAGGAGAAATGTTGAGGAATTTGAAAGCCAAAGCCATTTTTATGCAGGGAAGCTATTGAGGAGAGGAACTTTGCAAACCAATTTCAGGAGCTACGCTTAGCCTTTTGTAGTGTCGTCAGTTGTGTTGGATTATTGAGGTTGAGAAGAACACAGTCAGACTAGTTTGTAATCCTTTCGACACTTTTTTTATGTACTTTTGAAGCATTGAAGAGAAATAAAAAAGCCTCACCCACTGAGAAAAGGCCTAGAGACGTAGGCAATCTTGTCGAACTTCGTTAACAACTTTGTTGTTATGGTTTGTGGTTCTTTGTGCTTACATTCTGATCTGCATTTCTTATTGTGGCTGCTATAATATCTCATTAATTTCTTCTTATTTCATCAATTCCTAGTTGGTAAAGAACTCGTGCTTAAAACTTAACCAAGTCTTTAAACGATCATTACATATCACTCTTCCCCAAGAAGATCACACTCAACCCATGATTTTATAACTGAGTGGGCTGACTTTATCACCCAACCTATTACATGAATTCAATGATTGAGTGCTTAATAATTCAAAGGTATAAATAGCTAAATGGAAAACTGATAATAAATGTGGTTTAAGACTCAAGGCATGTGGAAACCCTTCAAAACCACCATTAATCCCCCTCTCTTGCGAAATCATAGCCCCCCATTACTCCAGTCCTTACATGTGTGCAATCGATGGTGTATTTCATTTTATTATTTTTCAATGTACAATGTTTACATATTACATTGTTTGGGCCCCGTCCATTCATAATATTTACAAATATAGAATGCTACATCGAGAATCAAAATTGGGGTGTTACATCTATGTGGAAATTTTCCAATACCACTAATTTTATAATACCACTCCGACAACTGTCGAAAGCAAAGATGTAGGTAAAACAGTGGTTCACGTAAGCAAATAGCACTTGCCTAGAAAATTAAATTAGCTTACATATGATTGTGCTTTCAATTAAACTATCATTATTTGAAAGGAATGCATAGAATGTTATGGTATATTTTTGGTTGGTTTTTTATTTGGTGTTTCAAGTTGATGCTTATAAGATAGAGGGAGAAAGATTCCATATCATATTGTATTGCTTCAAGTGGTGCTAACACAGCCAACGAAGGTTGTGGACTCTATTCACATTAATACTTCAAATAGTATCTCCTTTGATTATTCTTAACGCAAATGGGTATTTAAAATGTAGATTTTAAATCTACATTTTTAATGGAGGAAATCATAGGTATGTAGCCCTTATCGTTTTAAACTAAAATGGGTGAAAATGTTTACTTAAATTTTTTGTTTTTAATGGATTTTTCCACTTGTATACAAAAAAAAATTAACATGAGCGAAAATTTACAAAATATTAACATGGGTGAGAATCTGCAAAAGATTAATATGGGTGAAAGATATGGTGGAAGTAGAGGGATTGAAACATCCAATTATGGATGCTACCTATGTCCACATTCTCTATCTTTCATTAATTTAAATTGGTTTTTGCATTAATTATTCTAATTCTTTTCATTATGTTGTTCTTGATTCTTTGTTATTTCATAATAATTTATTGTCTTTTTTTCTCATTTCACTACATTTATCTTTGAATATTTGCCCTATATATTTTTAATTAGGAACTTTTTTCTATCTTTTTAGCTTTATTTGTTCCTGATGATGATTGGAATGTTGACTCAAAACATTGGACATTTCTAAATATTTAACATAGTTTAACTCCAAAAAGTTCTAGCACACTATATAAATTTGTTAAATATTCATAAATATTTGATGTTAGGTTAAAGTTGATGGTTTATTGAGTATTAACTTGCTATTGTTTATTTATTTTGTTCGTTTAAAAGTATTGTTAAATATTATACAAAATAGTAGTTTTGTTAGTTAATGTGTTGAAGGTATTTTTAAGGGAGGGATTTTTCACAAAATGTAGTCATCTTAAGCCATTAGAATTAGAAACCATCTATATACCTTTGTTATTAGACATTGTTCATTTCTCAGTTGGTCCTCCTCCAAAGTCATCGCCATTCCATTTATTCCATCTTTATCTTTATTTTGATCTTCAATCTCCCATTAATTCTTCTATAATCATTTCCAATTCAGGCACTTCTTAAAAGCTACAGAGGAGATTGTCTGAGTTAAGCCTTTCTTCTATAGGGTTTATGGGTTGTATACCCAAATTATTGTGCAGCCTCAGTGATTTGAGTGCTTTGGCACTAGATGATAACAGGGTCAACAAATCCATTACTTCATATTTGGGGGAACTATAGTACTTGTTTCAGATGAATTTGAGGAACAATTTTTTGAGTGATATCTTTCTCTGCTGACATTGTGAAGAAAAAAGTTACCAACTTAACGAAACCGATGACCTCAAAATGAGAACTCTAACCCTTAAAACCCATATTTTTGCATAAAAAAACATGAAAATCAACCCCCAAATATAAAAGTGGTTGCTCAGAAGCCTTCAAAACTCATATAGTTTCTCAGAAAAACCTTAAAATCAACACATAAATCAAAAAGTGATGTTATCTAAAGAAAAATGTTTTTTTCTAAATGTTAAAATTATACCTCATTACCACCTAATTGAAATTATGGCATTGACAAAGAGATCCCTATGCAAATAAAAAACCCCAAATTGAATACTAAATAGTCACTTGAAAATTTATTTACTAACTTTTTTTTAATTTACATCAAAAAAATAAAGGAATAGAAAAGATAAAATCTTTGCAAAGAATTTTTTTTAAATGAAGCAAAAAAGACATTTAAAAATGTATATTCAAAACCCAAATTTAAAAAAATAAAAATTGAAAAAATAAAATAACTGAAAAGAAATGAAACAAAATTTAAAATTTCCCAAAAAACAATAATTTAAATAAAAATATTTTTGTATAAAAAATAATCATAAAAAAAACCTAGAAACCCAAGAAAAAAAATCTCCAAAAATGTTAAAAAATAAACAAAATTCAAAACTATTTAAAAAAAAATCAAAAAATAAAAAATATTAAAAAAACAACCTAAAACTTTAAAAATTAAAATAAAAAACCAAAAATTTAAAAATATATATATTATATTTTGAAAACAGTTTTTAAACAAGTGTTGCATGGCAGCGTAGTCCCTGCCAAATAATAAACTAAGCTGTCATGTTGTATATGTCCACTCATTTGTTGTCTTTGTTAGAGGGCTAGTGGCCACAGAACTATGTCATTTATAAAGTCACACGTGTTGGTTTTATTATCATGTCACCCAAAATTTAAAAGCAAGAGAGTGAAAAGCCTTGTAAGCCATAGGTGTTATTATAATGTCCAAGAGATACATGTTTTAGTCAACCAGTATTAACATCCTACATGAAATCTTTAGTCCATCATTTTGTCACATTCCTTGCTTTTATTTATTTGAAGGAGTAATGAAAGCATGGTGTTTTCCAGCTGTATAAGATTGTGATTAATGTTAATCAAAGAATAAGAGTATGGTACGGCTATCATGTTATAGTGTTGCATCGATATAATTGTTTTCTAAAATTCTCTTTCTCTACATCGCTTTCTCTTGGATCTATGTACAGGCAGCAAGGGCATTTTTATGTGTTGAATGGGTGTCGAAACCCTATAAGCATTGATGATTGGCATAGAAATATTAGAGATCAGAGTGTAAATTGAGAGATGATGAAGAAATCAAAATGAATTACAAACCAGATCGAGTAGCAACTAAGTTGAATTTAGGCAGTTTCGTTGTACCTGGATATTTGACTATCCGGATCCGGACTTTGTTAAAAGTCCATTGAAAAATGATTTTCAGATGCCTGCGACCTGGATGGAAGGTTCCTATGTTAGAAGGTCCCGGTTAAATTCTGAACTATCATGATTATCTGAATATAGGCTCTAGTGTTAAAGTGATTAAAGGTAGAGACGAATGTCCAAACCGTAGATGAGTGGTTCCACTTTCCATATTTCGGTATTTGATAAAGCTAACGAGGATTGGGTATGAGTTAAAGGTTATTGAGAATTGAGCCTCTAGACTTTAGGAAAGGTTCCAAGCCATACTTGTTCTTGTGTGATAAAGACAACCAACATCCACTAGTTGGATCGTAGACCCCACAACCCATACAACATTACAACTCAACAAAAGAATGAAGATTAAGTTATAGAAAGGTGTGTCATTGTGAAGTGGATCATGTGACATGGCATCCAGATCTCGTCTTAATGATTAAGTGGAGTTTTAGAAACATTTGGATATTCGGATCTCTGGATCCTCCAGATCCAGGATTCTAAATAAAAGGTCTTTTGGATTATTTCCATGTCCAACAGAGTCCAACATCCATATTTTGTATTTCGAGATCTTCCACATCCAGAATAGAGCCTTTCGAGAAAGGTATGTGTCTATAGGTTTATGCTAGCTCGACATCCTTGATTTCGGGGTTCCACATTTGAGTTCCACTCCATAAATGTTGGATTGGTTGAACCAAAGGCTCAACAGAGTTTTATAGAATTATTTAGAATTTCAGCTTGCCAAGGTTTGAAGATATCAAGATTTTCTAAGGTAAAGAGATCGCTACCACTCATCAAAACATGCTCGAAAAAATTTTATGTTGGAATCTAACACCCTGTCACAAATTATCCTTGCATCCAAAATGTAAGGAGTGAAAGCTGCAGATGCCGCAGTAGATTAGCTTTTATTTAAATGGAAGTATTGGGCACAAACAAAAAACCTAATCATGCATCTTTAATTATGGATTAAAGAGCCTATTAAATTCTTGTAGAAAGAGGTTCAATTCATCTATCAATAGTTGTATAGGAAAATGATTTAATTTTTTTTTTTAAATACAAAATTCAATAAAAAAATATTAAACATTGAAAAACACCATAAATTTGTACTCAACATGTTAAATAATATGTAGTCACGAAAATGATTTAAACTTTTTTTAAAATTACAAAATTCAATCAAACAATGTTAAACATTAGAAAACACCATAAATTTGTAGTCAACATGTTAACTAATGTGTATTCAATGGGAAAAATCATCATTGTAATCCCCTTGGCATGTACTAATAAAACATTTTTCATAAACAATACTGTGAAATTGAGTACAGTTGGATAGTTTCTTTGTCTTTCCCTTTTACAAAATCTCTCTAATGTCATTTTTTTCCTATTTATGACCAAAATCTATTTATCCCACAATAAAAATGAGAGGAAGATATCCACTTCATGTCACAGCACTTCAAATATGCAAATAGGTTTGATTTCATAATAAAAAAAAACTATCTGTCATCTCTAGGATTCATGTGACAGCACTTCAGATATGAAAATAGGTTTGATTTCATTCATAAGCTCCTTTATTTGGTCACGGATCTGCTTGTTTTTGACTGCTCACTGAAATGGGTACACATTTCCATCAATGCTATGACAAATCTTGAAGGTTTGATGTTCTCGTTCAATTCGAAGGCAAATACCTTCTTATGTACTAGTGGTAGCTTCTCCTAGATCTTCATTATTGTCCAGGTTGTAATTTGGTGTTGCAAACTAGGTTTTAGCAACAGCTCATTGATCTTGAGCAAATCAATCTAGTTCATATCTTGGATGATAGATTGTATACTTTTTGTATTCTTTTCAGAGCTTTCTTTATTCTTTTCTATGTCAATTTTCTCGAGTGTCTCAGAGATATCATTACCTTTGAATTCAACTAATGTTGTCTCTACAGAAGACAAGGTATTCAGAAATCCTCCTTTTCCTCCCTAGAAAGTTTCTTTCTTTCTTGTAGGTTTGTCTCCCAAACTTTCAAGGCCATTTCATCTTTCACCTGTTCAGATTGTGAGAAAGGGGTGAGACCGAGAATATTGGATTTATGCCTGCATACAATGAATTCATGAAATTTGGATCTGGCCATATAGGCATTGTTTTCTTTCTCATAAAAACTTTTTAGAGACGTATTTATTGCCTTATAGTATTTATGAATAGTATCCATTTTTTGATACAGATCCTGATTGACAGCTTTCATCTTTTCATTAATTTCATATGCTTATTTTTGGAATGAAATATTATCTATGTTTGTCTTTTCTAGTGAAGCTATTATGGCCTCCAACTGTTGTATTGAACTGTCTCGCTGATCAATTATGGAATTACTATTACGGAAAGTCATCTCCAATTTTTCCTGTAGCTGCTTCATCTGTTGTTTATAATCCAACCGAATTTGCTCTATGTCATAATTCATTGTGCTCGTGATAAATTGTTATGTGCTCTGCATTTCATTCTGCAATTGTTCAACCAAGAGAGATTTTTCTTGCATTTACTTTGAAAGATTTCCCACTGACCATTGATTGGCACTGGCAAATGATCCTAGTGAATACGCAACCTCTTTGGCAAATTCAAGGTCATTTTTTTCATGTCCATCATATACTANATTGTGCTCGTGATAAATTGTTATGTGCTCTGCATTTCATTCTGCAATTGTTCAACCAAGAGAGACTTTTCTTGCATTTACTTTGAAAGATTTCCCACTGACCATTGATTGGCACTGGCAAATGATCCTAGTGAATACGCAACCTCTTTGGCAAATTCAAGGTCATTTTTTTCATGTCCATCATATACTATTATGTGTTTCTTGGTGGTCACTCCTCCCTTCTAGTGAGATTCTTTTCTGATGATAGCTTTTTGTTTCTTATTGAAAAAGAAACTGGATGGGGGAATATATTCAGGCGAGATAGGAGTGATTTCATTTAGATGGATGACTTTGGAACTGGGAACCTCAAAACTGGTTGATAAAGGAGTTACTGAGGGAATAGGGGAAATAATTGCAGTAGACTTTTCTGAACTAGTAAGACTGGGAGTAACAGTGGTAGTAACTAGTGATGAAGGGGGAGAAGCATGATCAGATTTCATGAAGGCTTCAAGGGAAGATAATAACTCTTGATCATTTAGGCATGGCATTAATTCTTTTATATGTTTAAATAATGCATCTTTATTGTTCAATACTTGTTCATTTTTTTCGTCAGTGGAGCTACTTCATTGGGGTTATGTGGATCTAGTTTCATGTGAAGATGGAATGGGATTTGACTCTCCTTCCAAAATATTAGGCAAGTTGTTCCTTATATGGTTTTGAAAGCTCTGGAAAGCATCTTGTTGGTTAGGAGGCAGAGACTGAAATTTGTTTATGACTTCTTCATAGGATCTAGCTCCTTGAAAAACATTGTCGTAAGGTGACTCTTCATGTATATATATTTTCATGTTGAATTGGGCCAAATGATTCTCTACTATTCTGTGAGGATCATGTTTTTTGAATTCAATGTCAACTAATTTGACATCTTCTAAGGCTGCAGCCTCGACTTTTGAATGACCAAAATCTAACAATGTAAACATGCCAACCTACATTGGAAAAGATGGCCATACCTTTTTCTGAGCCACTTTCAGTCTTTGGAGATTTCTCCTGCGACTGTTTGGTATGCCACTTCTCTGCAAACCATCCTATCAAGCAAGAATTTTGGAAGGGAATGGGGA
Source organism: Picea mariana (assembly GCA_032191745.1). Taxonomy (NCBI): domain Eukaryota; kingdom Viridiplantae; phylum Streptophyta; class Pinopsida; order Pinales; family Pinaceae; genus Picea; species Picea mariana. The sequence goes on from JASDQU010102444.1 coordinate 149,229, forward strand.
TAAATGAAGCAGTCGAACACTCTAATGTAAGAGAAGTTTTGTTCAATGTACCAGTCTGCAATTGTCCCTCAGTTCCCCATAATATGCTCTGAAATCTTGGGCGAAGGGTGATCATAGATAGCTACATGAAGCGGTACCACTGCATTGTGACAGATCTCATAAAAGAAATATTTATCATTTTCTTCCCATAGTTTGGAGTGGTAGAAATGTATAAGCTCGGAACTAGCCAAGGTCCAGCTCCATCTCATCAGGGGAAATGGAGTCATGAAGCAAATGGCATCCATGATGTAGGTGGACATGTAAAAAGGATCATGTAGGCCTTTTGATTTCAACGATCTGTACTCAGCAACCTCCTTATCTAGGTTATCTGACAATATTTTTTCCCAGTTGAAAGTATAACCTTCAGCCACTTCATTGATTATAGACACCCATTCAACTATGAAATGTGTCAGGTTTTTCCTTCCAAATAGCCGGCAGAGCATCATGGCAAAATATAAAATATGAGCATCTAAGGATGTTGTGGAATATATACCATGAGCGTCGAATTTAAATTTAGATGGATTTCCCCACCATGTATTGATTATGTCATGACCAGTTCTGACATATTGAGTGCATTCTTTCCTTTCAAAATCCAAAATAAATGTTGCATTATATGTGTATTTGAGTTTGGAATATAGTTTATACATTAATTGTATGTCCTTCAGATGAAAGGAGCCAACAGAGGTGTTCCGGTAACTGATAATGCTTCTGGTTTGAATGTCAACGTGCTCCAGAGCCCAGCTTATCATGTCATTGTAGGGTATTATCTTTGGTCGAGTAGCAATCATGTGTAGTTTAGACTGAGCTATCAACCTGAGCTTGGCTGAGAACGGCTTGTCTTCTTCTTCCGCTAAATCATCCGGAGAGAAAATAATCTCATGTTCCAATATATCGTAGACCTGTTTCCAAGACTTGATGGTGTCTATAATTCACGAAGTGGTGTTGAAGAGAATATCTGTGTTTGGGTTGGAATCATTTGTCGATGCATATTGCTTCTTCCCTGGTTTGTGTGGCACCATAATTCTTAGAGAAATGAAATTAACCTTACTGTGATAAGAGTGTCATGTAAGCTCTCAATTACTAAATGGAAAACTCTAATTGAAAATGGTAGAATGACTTGAGATTTGAAATGTGTTTATTCATAAAGTCTATCAATCTTCGTATTGATCTACTGACAAGGTGATTATTAAAAATCTATGGAATTTATTAACTGGCAATTGTGAAAATATTTAACCGTAGCGAGTTATAAATGTCATTAATACTTTGTTGGTTCAGTGTTTGTAGGTTCTGAATGTAAGAAGAGACAAATCTGCAGAAGGTGGAATTGTGGGAGCAACTGATCGTTAACTAATCACTTTTATCTTTTAATTAATCATGCTTTAAAAATCCTTTATCCTTAAGTACTTCGGAACTTTGGTATTCGGGGGTTTTGAATGAAGGATGATAGAAATTCTCTGAAGGTGAAATTCCCGGAGTAAATATTTGAACCGTTATAGGTATTTCGAGGCCTCAGAACCCTGGAGTTTCGGAACCCTCGGCGGTCCGGAAAGCATTATTTGTTTTATTTTCTGAAGGGCAATCTCCTAGAGTGATGTGGCAGTGATGACGTGATTTTTAGTGACGTTTCAATAAATATGGATGACATATTTCACCTGAAAATGTGTGAATAAGCTAACAGGAATGTTTAAAACAAGTGTCAGGTGCCAGCCCAAGAAAAAATTTAATGACACGTGTGCTATAACTCATTTGTAGACCCTTTTAAATATTATCGCAAGGAACTGTCTTCGGGACTTTGGAACTTCATATATTCGGGGCTTTTGTTGTTTAGATGCCTTGAAACTCCTGAAGCGCGAAGTCCCAAAGTGACCATTGAAGGTTTTCTTTTAAAATTTGGGCAGGTTTATAATGTGGAGAACACGAGAGTCGTTTGATAAAATTTAATGGAATTCATCAACAGATGATATTGTAAGCACCTTATTAATATTAATACATAACGATCATGGATTTATTTAATTGAAAATCAATTACCTAATTTTTTTGGTGAAATTTTATTTTTAAGAGGTAAAAACAAAAGATTTTAAAATTTAAAATTTTAAAATCCTAAAGTGTTCTAACATCTTCAATTATCTTACAAGATGAAGAAGATATTCTAATATTGGACACTCAGGGTGTCATCCTTAGACATATCAGCAAACTTTCCATTTAGGTTACAAAGAATCATTTTTACAAGATGAGGTCCAGATATGGAAATGGTGATGGAAGATGCTTTGGAAAACCCAAAGTCCAGCATAAAACTAACACATATATGTGGGTTCAGATCAATGGCACCTGCGCATTCGGAGTTTCAAAATCGCACAGGATTTAAGAACAAGCAGCAACTTGTGAAGCCCCAAATAGTCGAAGTGTCATAGATCGGAATGCATGAAGTGCCATGTCACTTCGGGCCTGCACCACTCCAGGAGTTTTCAATGTAGAATAGGTCAAAATCGTTGAACACTAAAGAGCTATAGTTAAGAACTCGCAATATACTTAATGATAAGATACATTAATCTTGGGTTAATTGGAAATAAACATGGTTAATGACTTCAGGCTCGTACCAATACGGGATTTATACAAACTTTGCATAGAGAAACTCCTGAAGGGCGAAGTGCCAGAGGCACGTGTCAGTCATCCACAAAGGAAACATGGCATCAACCAGTAAAGACACGTGACATCATGTGACGTGAGGTGGCCACATCAGTTTGGGCCCGTACTACTCTGGGAGTTATACAAGCCCCGCATTCAGAAACCTTTGTAGCCCTAAGCACAGAAGAGACGTGGCATCAATTCATTGCCAACACGTGTCATAAAACTATGGAAAATATGTGGCATCCATCAGTTAGGGGATGTGGCGCTCATATAGACCATGACACATGGCACTCGTTTAAAGGATATCTTGTGTTCATCATCTGTACTGTTTCAAGTGACACATGGCACATATTCTTTATGTGACACGTCAGCCTTTTGACATGTCCTATAACTCATTTGTAGACCCTTTTAAAGATTATCACGAGGAATTGTCTTTGGGAGTTTGGAACTTTGTAGATTCAAAGTTTTTGTTGTTTAGATGCCTTGAAACTCCCGAAGCGCGAAGTCTCAAAGTGATCGTTGAAGGTTTTCTTTTAAAATTCGGGCAGGTTTATAATGCGGAGAACACGAGAGTCGTTTGATCAAATTTAATGGAATTCATCAACGGACGATATTGTAAGCGCCTTATTAATATTAATACATAATGATCATGGATTTATTTAATTGAAAAGCAATTCCCTAATTGTTTTTGGTGAATTTTTATTTTTAAGAGGTAAAAAATATATTTTTTAAAATTCTAAAGTTTAAAATCCTAAAGTGTTCTAACAGCTTCAATTATCTTACAAGATGAAGAAGATATTCTAATATTGGGCACTTTGGCTATCATCCTTAGACATATCAGTCAAATGTCCATTTAGGTTACAAAGAATCATTTTTACAAGATGTGGTCCAGATGTGGAAATGAGAATATGATTTGGAAAACCCAAAGTCCATCATAAAACTAAGACCTATATGTGGGTTCATATCAACGGCACCTACACATTCAAAATTTCAAAATCATGCAAGTTTTAAGAATAAGAACAAGCGGCAACTTGCAAAGCCCCAAATAGTCGAAGTGCAGCAGATCCGAATGCGCGAAGTGCCACGTCACTTTGGGCATGTACTACTCCGAGATTTTTCAATCCAGAGTAGATCGAAATCGTCGAACGTCGAAGAGCCGGAGTCAAGAACTTCCGAGATAGTTAATGATAAGATACATTGATCTTGGGTTAATTGGAAATAAACATGGTTAATGACTCTGGGCCCGTACCAGTCTGGGAGTTATACAAGCTCTGCATAGAGAAATTCCCGAAGGGAGAAGTTCCAGAGGCACATGGCAGTCATGCGTGAAGAACACGTGGAATCAACCAATAAAGACATGTGACATCATGTGATGTGAGGCAGCCACATCAGTCTAGGCCCGTACTACTCTAGGAGTTATAGAAGCTCTGCATTCAGAAACCTCTGAAGCCCTAAGTACCGGAGAGACGTGGCATCAATTCGTTGTCGACACGTGTCATAAAATTGTTGCAAATATGTGGCGTACATCAGTCAGGGGACGTGGTGCTCATATAGACAATGACACATGGCACTCATTTAAATCATATATTGTGTTGGTCATCTGTACTATTTCAAGTGCCACGTGGCACATATTTTTTATGTGACATGCCAGCCTTTTAACGTGTCCTATAACTCATTTGTAGACCCTTTTAAATATTATTGCAACGAACTGTCTTCCGGACTTCAGAACTTTGTAGATTCGGGGTTTTTTTTATTTAGATGCCTTGAAACTCCCAAAGCCCGAAGTCTCAAAGTGACCGTTGAAGGTTTTCTTTTAAAATTTGGGTAGGTTTATAATGCGGAGAACGCGAGAGCCATTTGATTAAATTTAATGGAATTCATCAACGAATGATAGTGTAAGTGCCTTATTAATACATAATGATCATGGATTTATTTAATTGAAAAACGATTCCCTAAGATTTTTTGGTGAATTTTTATTTTTAAGAGGTAAAAACAAAAGATTTTAAAATTCAAAAGTTTAAAATCCTAAATTTTTCTAACAGCTTCAATTATCTTACAAGATGAAGAAGATATTCTAAGATTGGGTACTCGGGATGTCATCCTTAGACATATCATTCAATTTTTCATTTTTACAAGACAAGGTCCAGATGTGGAAATGGTGATGGAAGATGCTTTGGAAAACCCAAAGTCTAGAATAAAACTAACACATATATGTGGGTTCAGATCAACGGCACCTGCGCATTTGGAGTTTCAAAATCATGCAGGTTTTAAGAACAAGAGGCAACTTAAGATGTATTTAAAAGTGTCATTGATCTTTGGCATTGGCAATTAATTGTGGGTTATAATTTTCACTTGTTGCCAAATCATCATTTTCTAGTGCAATATTTTATCCACATACTCGTTTTGTATTGTGTTTGTATCATTAAAAAGAGTGTGAGCAAATGCAAACACAAACTATGACTCGAGTTTTGGCTCTAACTATGTATAATTGATTTACAAGCCTTATTGATTTTTTCCCTTTGTAAATAACAATGGGTTAGCATAATGTTGCATTCTTACTGTGACAATGCCTTAAAAAAACCAAAATAACCAACTTTTTTTCCCAATTCAAGATTCACACAAAAAAAAATCGATCCCATAATATCCGCCTCTGTCAATTTGATAATATGGAGATTGATTCGGTAGATCGAACTATCGATCACTTCAAGTGACTGGGGTGCATCTAGGGTACATGTGAGAAAATCTAATGCTTTGATGAAGATTTGTTTGTATTGCAACCTGTGAGAGTAATTGTGTTTTTGATACATTGTTTAATGCGTTGAAACATTATTTTAAGTATTAAACTTCTTGCACCAGATTATTCATTGAATGGTTTGTTGTTTCCCTTTGTTTTTACCTTTATTATGTCACTTGTCTGTCATTGGTGCAACAGTAGCCAAGGAAAACCATTATACATATCATCTTGCCAATCTCACCATGCTCTTGTCTTGGTGAACCAAGCCTCTAACTGATCAACAAATTGAAAAGAATGAGCATTCCAAACTTGTGGTGGCCTAGCTCTGCCCTATAGCAGTCAGGTGTAGACTTTAGGACCAAGAGAAACTATGAAGTTCTTTAGACAGCTCTACAGGCACTTCAATCAAAGAATAGAGAAATTGATTCATACCTATAGTTTCCAGGATGTGTTTGCATAAGAGAAGCGTCGAAAAGCTAAAGAGAAATCAATGGAGGGTTGTTGAAATAAAGTTCTCGTACTGTCAACTTGAGCGTAAGTATAACAATGACGAACTTGAATTTTAATTTTGTGTGGTTGATAGAATATTTCCATTTGACTTCAGCTAGCATATATCTTCTTCTTTTTTTCAAAATATTTCCAAAAAAGAATTTTGGTAATTTCATTAATCAAGCAAAACTGGTTAAATGAACTACATATTACATTTGTTCCACAGATTCTGCATTAAAAAGAAAGGCAGGTCCTATATATTCCTTAATATCATAGAAAAATCATTAATATTATGAATCTATTATCCTATCATAATCCAAAAACCAAGCCTAAGAGAACCTTATACTACAACTGATCAAAAGTCTGGCAAACACAACACAGGAAAAAATTAGCAAAGATTGGGCATTGTATCCCCTCTATAACCAAACTTCCAAATGGGCACCAAGGAATTCGTTGATTACTATATTAGTATGAACCAAGATCACAACGAACATTTGCTTCTGATATTACTATGAACCAAGATCATGTTGACGTGACAATGTTCTAACATTACTAGTTCTGGAAAAGACTGTCAGCGTTTAACTTAATGGAGTTTGAACAATGCAAAATTTGAAATATTATTGAAAATGCCTAATGGTTTTGTTCAGGAGAGAAATCCATTTTGACACCTCAAACGATGGACCTGATTTATTCACAATTGGGTACTTTGTATGAGGTTTTTCATCATGCTTCTCATTCATGGACTCAACAATTTTATGCATCTCCAGATCACTTTATCATGGTAGTGCAAAAATTTATTCATATCTTGATTGGATAACATGGACAGAGACAGATGACATTGTTTTGTCTCTTGTCAACACATGATATGTAATTTTTTTTTTTGGTTCAGTCGATAGCCAGTATGGCATTGTCCTCATTTAAGGTAAATTTTCTATGGATGCGGAAGTCACGTAGCATGTAGACAGTCTTTGATTTTTTCTGCAGGTATATTTCATATGGAAATTATGTCAACCCAGGAAGCACATCTTGTAATAAAATTTATATAACTGTATAGTGTACAATTGTGTTGTTGAGGGTTTGGATGACAGCGTTGATGTAATGACTATATATGTAAGGGATTTTACACCACATCGTAGACAATCAATTGTGCCATCATTTATGAACGCAGAGGTAGAAGCAGGAGAATTGCAATTGGAACATATAGGCTCGAAGGGGGTCAAGTAGGCATTTGCTGCAACTAGAACACCCTCAACCTGCACACATGAGCATAGTAGTTAATATATTGAACAATATAATATATATGTGTACAACAAAAAAGCTGCACAAAACTGTTGAAGGCATTTTTTGTGTGTACAAATTGTTGGTGGAGGTGTATATGTATATGTACAACAGTTGTGGAGCTAGTTAGTTTCTTGAGATCATGTACTACATCTATTCGGAATTCTATTACAAATGTTGTTTGGGTTGTGTGAAACATCATTTCTTTAACATCTCTTTTATTCGTTATATTTTTGAACAGCATAATTGGAAATTGTCCTTTATGCAATTGTTGTTCCATTGAGGAAAATAAATTTTCATAGGTGTCGAACAATTGTAGTTGCACCATGGAATAGTTTAATAGTTGTGTAAGATGTCTGAGATATATGAGCCTGTCAAAGAAAAGAACAAAAAAAAGGGTATGGAAAACAGTACCATTGCCTTTTCGTTGTTTGAGTTTCCATCTTTTATATGGAGAATATGTTGCGAGCCAACTTCTCTTGCAAATGTGACTGCTGCACCAATGGTTCCAATTGGGTAAATGTTGTTGTTCTCTACAAATTGGTTGATTGTTGTGTCCGGTACGAAATGATATTCCGAGCAAACCGCAGGAATTTTTTTGAATACATGTGTTTCATTGAGCAATATAATCTTATCACAATCACCACAGTCATATACTATTTTCGGTAATATATTGAAATTTGTAATGGATATCCCATTACCTGGCAAGATCTTCTCTGCATGTTTTTGGATAAGTTGTATAGGGAGAGTCAGTGTAACTGTCATCATGACTTTGTTGTCTTCCATGTCTGCACGGATAATGCATCTACTTTTGTTTGTCTTGTCTACGTAGGTGTTATACACAACCATTATGTCTCCGATGAAAAGTTGTCTAGTTCGACGATTGTTCAAGCCTTCTATTGATAGTATATTGGGTGGTATAAGTTTAGACCTGGTGACATTTTTTTGAACAGGAAAAGTAAAGTGAATGGAAGTATGTATATCTTTTTCTTTTTTTTTGCATCAATGTACAAGTAGATGCACAATTTGGATAAAGTATGCAAGTTAGAGTTTTGTAACCATACCTCTTAGTCTCTGGACCTTGCACTATGTTGGGAGTTTCACTTGTACTCATCGATACTTCTTGTGAACTAAAAAGCATGTGTTGTAGATGACATAAACATATTTACCATAGCATAGATGAATAAATAACTGGGGATATTTCTTTCCTAAACATAGCAAGAACATAATCTATGAATCTTTACCTTTGGCCTTGTCATTGTGTTGATGTTTGCGATGATTGACTACTCATGCCCATGTCACTTGTCCAACTTTTTCTGATGCAAACATGTGTGCATCGAACATGACAACAACTAAATATGCATATGCATTGTATATTGTTCATAATTGATATGGATGTACATTAAGTACATGCATTGTGTTTGATTTACTATTACTATTGGTATACCTTTTGGAAGATTGTACTTCAGCTTCCTTTGTTGTGGCACATAATATTTCATCATCTTGTTCAATTAGTCAGTTTTTTTTTCAATGTAGCAATGCAGAGAATACAATGTACATGAAGCTAAGTTGCCATGTAGTAACACATGTAAAAAGATCAAATACAATTTTATTTATTTCAATGTAGCAGCACAGAAAATACAGTTGACATGAAGATAAGTTAATATGTAGGAAGATATGTAGTATCTACATATAATAAAAAAATGAGTTGCAAATCAATAGAATATACACAGAATAAATGAAATACAAAGCAATGGAATATGGAATATGGGTAGAAGCATGCACCTTCGTATGTCTTCTTCTACATTTATGGTTAAGATTTCTTTGTCTTGTCCAGTTATTTTGTTTGTTTCAATGAAGGAAAGTACAAAATACAATGAACAAGAATGTAAGTTGGTATGTAAGGAAAAACAAGGAATATGTACATATAGTAAATTAGAATCAAAGGATAGAGTAACATATAGTGTTAGAAGCATGTACCTTTGTTTTTCTTGATCCATGTTTGTGGTTATATAGAATCCTTTATGCCCAAAATCTATTACAAACCAGAAAAAATTAAGAAGTTGGATGATCGTAGCTGAATAATTTGGTTTTGTGCAAAAAGTTAGCCAGATATGCTTTGAAACATGGAAATATGATTTTGTAATATGATTGATGTATATTTCATATTCAAGTACAATACAAATTGTATCATGATCAGACCAGTATGTGTATAAGATAAAGGGGGTGTATTGTGAAATGGGAACATTTGACCATACATGGTCAATAAGTGTGTTTTGCACATGGTTTTTCTTATCCAAAATAAAGCGGAGACTGTAATTGCACATGTAGTTTTCCAATTCTTTTGTTCTGACACTATTTTGTAGCATGTTAATATTGAAGTGTCCTAGAATGATAATGGTTTCTTTCAGATGTAAATGTTGTAATGCATTTGAAAGAACATTCAGTATGTTGGGCAATGTTGCATGTGGAGCAGCATAGAGATTCAATATTGCAATTTTCGATTCATGGAAGATTACTCTTGCTAGCACCATCTCAATATTTTTTTCTTCAAAATGCATATGCTCCAAAATTGTTAAATGTTTTTTTTCACTAATATCATCGCTCCATGTGTAATGTAACTTGATATGCAATTGTGATTTGGAAATTGTTTTTTTTGCATGCATAATGTCATGTATGTTTCTTGCAAGCACAGAATATCAGATTGCATTGTGTCATAGTCATTGAGTATATCATTCATATGTGCATGTAGGTTGCGCGTGTTATGTGAGAGAATTGATACAGATATCATTGATGGTCAATTGAATTGATGATGATAACATTGCCAGGCATGAGTGATAGCATGTACCTGTTATGCATTGCAACATCCTTATTCGTGTAGAACAGGTAAGGGAACGTTGGGTATGTTGGTGCAGGTCGCATGCACCTTGAATTGATATATGTTAAGTCATCACATGTTTGGTTGTTTGTCTGCATTCTATTCAGAATTGCAATAAATTTTTCATTTGTCTGACGCATTGTAGTATGTAACTCAAATCATTTTATATTGTATTTCCAAAATTCATGTGTCATTGTTTGCATATTGATTGTAGGTTGTTCAAATATCAGAGAATCTTGTATGGGTTGCGCCTGGTAAAGATCCCCACAGAATATCTTGTCAATGTCCCCAAAGTATTTGGTGTGCACATTTTTTATGTTTCTCAGTCAATTGTTAGTGGAATATAAGAAGCAACTTCCAATCAAAGATGTCTCATATATGAAGACAAGTTGTAGTTCGTCATAAATCTTAGACAAGGTATCTAACATTTCCTTACTGAGTGGAAGAAAATGTGACTTGTTAAAAGGCATTAAAAATGCAGAGTGGATTGTTGTTCCACCTGCATTATATGCATCTTTTCCTGCATATGAAACTATTAGTCCCTTTGGTTTCATAGGGTCAGTCAAACTGTTTGAATCATAGATTCGTATAATCATTTGGAATAGTGCTTTCGTTGTGAATGTCTTTCATGTTCTTGCCCCGCCTGTAAGGAACAAGTGCACAGGAGTGTGCATGTTTAAGCATTTTTTCATTGCAATGTCCTTTAGGATTGCTTGTTGTTCTCGATTCAATAGTTGTCTAACTCTATAGTATTCATCATTTTCGATAAAGAAAGGATGTTTTGTGACTTGAAACCCAAGATTGATACATTTTTCAATGGCAGATGCTCAAGGACAAGGCAAATCTTCTTGCAAGTCATAGGAATCACAGAGATTTCTAGTTGTTTTATGGTTTGTTAATGTCTCATCAACATTGTGAGGGTTTTCTAGTTCATCAAGTGCAATTTCTAAATCACCCCATGTTGGCTTGACATTGTATGTAAATCTAGCCTCATTGGTTTGTATTGTAGTCTCATAAGCAATATATGCAACTTCCCATGTAGGGAAGTTATGTTTTAATGTGTTTTCATTTTGATCAAATGGAACTTACAACAATAGTTTTTCTCTACAAAAATTTGCATAGTCGATGTGTTTGTTGTATCTGACAAAGCATATTACATTTGGTTTTTTTCTTTTTGATATGGGTGTGCCATTTTTTTTGTAATGTGATACGAACTCTGCAAGGCATATATGCTTAATAGGAGGTGGATGCTGGAGAGAGTAATCAACAATAGAGTGTCATATCACGTCCTCTGAATTATCAGGCTCTTGTTCTAGCAAAGATGGTGGTTTAAGCACGAATGTGCGTGTGTCAAGTGGAGATGTGTTTATGAAGACACATTTCCTTGAACTATAGTTCAGAGACAGGGAAAGTGCAATGTGGATTTCTTGTTGAGCATACATTTGTTGAAGATTAATTAATGTATTTCCAAGTGTACGTATCATTTGCATAGAATCAATTTGACTTTTTTCATGTTCTCTACGTATTCTTTTGAATGCACTTGTCATATATTTGTCAACCTTTGTCATGTATGAGCTACAATATGATGTTGCAGCATATGCATTGAGGACATATTGTGCATCTGTGTTTTCATTCCACATAATTGGCATGTCCTTGGAGAAATCGTTGTTCCAAATATGTGAAAGTTTTTGTTTAAGGAAAATTGTTGGTTGTTTAAGTGTAGATTGTATCACTTGGATGTAATCATCTTCTATTAGAGTTAGTTATGCCAAGAAGTATTTGAAGCTCATTAAGTCATCGAAGTCTCCTTGTTCTAGAAATGCGAACAAAGATTTTGATTTCTCAATGAGAACATTGTCCTCTAAACTAATTGGTTCTATGATTCTTGTTGTTTTCATTGGTGGCATAGGGAAGTTATATCTGCAATGTGAATTCTTTCATTTTTTACAACTTCGTGTATGGTAATGTCTATGAACTTTGGAAAGTTCTGGATCCAAATGGTTTGTGTTGCATGTTATGTATTTGTCCAAAAACTGCTCGATTTGAGATTTGTTGTCTCGTCCATAGATCGGTGCACCCTATATCCATAACAGTGTGTGGTCATGCCCACTCCCTCTATTTTGGAACTCAGTCACAAAATAGTAGTTCGATATTTTTCCAAAGAACGTTTCATCATGACATATCAATTGCCTCAAAGCATTTACTTTATGTCTATAGTAACAAGTACATGTCACTGGGTCTTTTCTTATTAGGTAGTCAATGTCATCATTTTCCAATGTATCAGTTTATTTTTTCCTTTTCTTGTTCCTATATAATGTAGAAACCGTAGTCACCAAGGGACCCCAGTGATGCTCTGCACTTGTAAATGTGATGAAAAAAGTTGGGGGTCCCAATTGTAGGATCATTACAAATATAGTTTTCTTTTTTTGTTGCAAGTAGTCAGGAGAGATGCAAATGTTTTTGAAATCTATGTATCCAATATCATATTTTAGGATTTTTTCTAGGTTTGCTTTGTACTTGACATCTCTGGCCAATAAATTTCTTCCTTGTAGTTGGCCTTTTCTTATTCGCACCCACATGCAAGAGAGCACTTTCTCAATTATTATGTGCATTGTTTTGAAAAGCAAATTTGTTATGTGATAGGAGAAGTCATCGCTTGAATGTAGCAGTTACCATCGAACTATTTTTTGGTAGTTGAATCATTATGTGATGTCACTGGGACGTGGATCTCCATAGAACAATGTTGGGAAGTTCATTTCCTCAGCAAATTTATCCTTGAATATTCCAAGTGGACGTTGCCCTTCAGCAGGTGCAATTTCGACAATCTTGTCTTGTAAATCATGAATGTGTTGTGAATCAATGAATCCATGTATCAATGTTTCAGTAGGTCTTTCATTCTCTGATTCATCGCTTGTATCAAATTCACTAGTAGTGTCAAAAGTTTGTGCAGAGTTGTCATTTCCTTGTTCAAGAACATGGTTCCAGTTATCATTTATACAAATGTTTTGTGATTTGTGTAGGGCCCTGGAACATAATTAATTTAATTCTTTCATGAAGATGTGCACACGCACTCTACCTATATGGTATGTATTCTTGTATTGCAAACATATTTTGAGAGCTACAGCAATTGTCATTGTCTCACTCATGAATTGTGGCAGGGCTTTTCGCACAACATTTAGTTGGACGTGCACATTAATTATTGATCCTGTTAAGCCCATTTGGGGTCGTTTATAGCCCTAGGGTCTGATTTGTGCAAATGCAATTCATAGAGACACAATTCTCTCTTCAAGTTTTGTAAGTGTACTTACATCTGGTAGTAGTGTGTTACATCTTATTTGATCAGGTGTTGCAAATTGTGGCAATTTTCCATTTTCAAGTGATCGTTTGCATGGAAGACAAATTTTGCTAGTGGAAAATGTTCTATCTTTTAGTGTCAAGTTGATGTATTATTTTTCCAAGTCAAGGGTGAAAGACTTAGTTTTTTTTGCAAAATTCAGTTCTTCGCAAATCGCACATTCAATGGAAGGAGTGTCTTTAATTTGTTTCATATATATCTTCTTTGCATCTCTCTTTCCCAGACAAGGATGCATACTAAGTGTTTGTTGGTTTTCAATGCTAGCAGTGCACAGTGTTGGATCTAGTCTACAATATGTGATTTTTCCCTCTCGGTCAGTATCATGACCATTGTGGGATATGTAGTTGTGCCTTTTTCTCTCACGTATCTATTTTTTCAACATGTGGTAGGTTAACTTATGGTTGCCACTTGAAACTAGTTTCACTTGTTGACAAGCCATGTTGAAGGTGGAATCAACATTTGTTACGAGCATTGCCTCCTCACCATCTCGATGGTGAAAATGGTGATGTTCTTCGTCATTGGACATGTGATGTTTGTGTTCGACAGGAAGTGTGTAAAAGCGCTCGTGTTGTGCATGCACAACTTTTTTTAGGTTGTGATATGTGAGTTTGTGTTTCTTGGTCGAGCTCCCTTTCACATCATGATGATCAGTTGTACAACTCAGAGGTATAGAAGGAAGTGCACCAATGTATTTATTTATTTCATGTATGACCTTTTTCAAGTTGTGATAAGTCAGTCTGTGTTTTTGTTTAAGCTAAGTATGACCTGGTGACAATTGGGATGAGTTTCATATTGATTAGACAATATGTGACGCTTATGCAAATTCGATGCAGTTTGGGTAGCATGGACAGTGGATCTTGAACTGGAAGTATTTCTTATCAAAGGTTGATAATGGATGTGTGGCGTATCTCTTTTCGAAGATATGATGTCAATTGTTCTATCGTACTTTGAATCAATACAATAGAAATGGATAGTATCATCTGAAAGTGTTGACCAGACCTGGATATTTACTCTGAATATGATAGATATCCATTGTAAACAAAATTTCCCACCCTCTATCTTTCCTTTCTCATATGGCATTTCCATGTTTACAAGGTATTGTTGCCAACTTCCAATTGTCAGCATACTTTCTATGAGATATGGTAGAAGGTGTTGATGCAAGCAGTTAAATGCTTATTGATTGCCACCTATAATTGCATTGCAAAAGGATTGCACAGTGTAAAGGATCAATGAGTGCACATCAAACTCTATTGCTATCAAATAGAAAATTGCATTGAACAGACTATCTCCACAAGTAGATGTGATAGTTGTTACTATGTGCAATCCACGAGAGTGTATATGATGCATAATTTGTTTCCAATGCGATTGAAGGTATTTGCAGGTGAGGTACAAGTAAATATCAGATCCTCCGAGATTGCATATGGATAACTTGTTATAGAGTAGTGGTTCATAATGACCACTTAGAGGATTGGCATCATGGAATAAGATGAAATATGGATCTCTAGATGTAGTTTTTTTGAATAGTAGATATCTTATTTTTCTTGTTAATGACCAAATTCCAATTGATATACTCAGCCACTTGGCCAGCCACCATATACAAAATGTATCTCCCCAAAGTCCTCTCTCATGTGGAGGCAGAGTTGCAGATGCAGACAACCACATCTTTGAAATATATGTACTGACATCATGTATTCCATGCAATTGGAAAAGAAAATCAAATGCCAATTCATATTGATACGACTCTAATGCCTCAACGTTTCCATTTTCTAAACAGGCCAAGTAATGATCTATCAATCCATTGTGCAGCTTGGTCAAGGAATAACGGAAGTGCAATAGAACTTGAAATGCATCGAAGAGGCAATCTCCCGTAGTATACGAGAATGCATCTAATTTGAAAAGGGCATTGTTATGCAATACCTGGTCGATGTTCTCATGTACAATGGAGTCTGTATCTATTTGATAGCACTCAACATATATTACTTCCTCCATCTTTTAAGTTTTGATTTTCAAGATGTTTCTTAGCTATGTTTAGATAATATGCAAATAGAAAAGAAAAAAAAGATAACTATAATTTCAGAATTGCATACCAATTCCGCTATGTATCCTTCAACCTTTTTCGTTTCAATATCAGTGCTTCGTGGTTGCTATAGCATATGAAAAACAAACAAAGCTATAGTTACTGCTCAACCATATAGAAGAGATAATGCAAATAAAACAATAGTTTAAATTTTCTCAGTACAAAGACTGAGTATTTAAGACATATAATTTTTTAACTTATTTTAGTTGTGCATCGTATAAGCGTTTCGGTAGTCATTGTATATAGATTTACAATCATATTCATCATTTAATTTCATCCCCACTCTTCACAAATCCCGAAGTGACTTTCTCCCGGAGCCATTAACTCGTGCCTGCTGTTAATGAACCCGAGATTACTTTAACCATCCTTATCAAGGACTTTGGCATTTCTGCAATTGGGCAATTATGGAGTTTCCGAATGCAGAATTTGTACAACTCCCGGAGCAGTACAGGCCCGAAATAATACAGACATGTGCAATAATTGCAGGCTGGCCACCGTGCATGTGGGACCCCGTAAGACAATTAGCTAGACTAATTAAATCAAACAGAAACAATAACCAAAGCTCGTCGGTGCCAAGTGTCCACCATGTTGCAAACCTTGACATGTGGTTAACCATGTCTCATCTACGCAAATAATAACTATCTATGCAAGAGATAAGGTCCTCAAATATTCCCACGTATACAAGCCATTAGTCATATTCCTAAGGTCTTCATTACCTTGCACACTGCCATCTGTCTTTACACCTTTGTCACTGCCTCCGATCTGGAATCATTTTTATCCCCTTTACGCCTACTGTTTATCCCTTTGGTAAACACAGGCAGTGAATAGAATGGATTGCAATGGTTGTACAAGAGGGTGATTTAGTACCATCCTCAGTTGACAGAGCGTCTTGAAATGTCTGCACAATAGGGTAAACTAGCACCATCCCAGTTCTAAATATGTGAAGATGTAAGGTATGATCTATGCAAAAAAAGTTCATGTTAGTTGTTTTAAGAAGTATTGAATAGCATTGTACTGATTAAAACCTATGGACCATTAGCCTAATCCTTCAGGATCCCTTGATTTTCCTGAACCTATTGATAATCCCCCTAATCTTGCGATTACACATCTTGTTTCTCACAAGTTTATTGATCCCCATCCCATAATCTACAAAGAAACCAGTGTTCAAACTCCACTGCCCACTAAGAATTTAATTTTCCAACAAAGGAGAAACAAGAACTAATGTTTGGACTCGACTCGTTTTGTGTTTTATGTTCATCCTCCACCCACGATTTTCATTTCAGGTCCTACAAAAAATTTTTATATATAACTTATTGAAATATGCCACTGATAAAGATGGATAAGGACCGACAATGATGTCGAATTTTCTTGCAGCTTGCTTAACTTTGCACCATACCCATCCCTTCTATACCTAGCTGCAGTTTTCTTCTATAAGAAGATTTTGCAAAGGCGACAAGCTTTCTTGTTCAACACTTTTTGGGGATAGTAATGCATTCATGTTTCTGTGATCTCAGTAGTCACATTTAAGGATGTTCTGTAAGAGCATTTTCACTCAGCTATTATTTCTAGATTATTTTATATTTATCATTCTACCAAATTTTGGAATTTTTCTAACCATACTTAGACATGGCACAAATTCGGGACCTCGGGAGTTTTCTAAATGTGAAGCATGAAAGTCTCCCGGAGTGACTTTCTCCCGGAATCATTAACTCGTGCCTACTGTTAATTAACCTAAGATTACTTTAACCATCCCTATCAAGGACTTGGGGACTTCGGCTATTCGGCACATCCATAGTTTCTGATTGTGGAATTTGTACAACTTCTGAAGTAGTACGAGTCAGAGTAGTACGAACACATACAACAAATGCAGGTTGGCCACCGTACATGTGGGACTCCGAAAGACAACTAGCTAGACTAATTTAATCAAATAGAAACAATAACCAAAGCTTGTCGGTGCCAAGTGTCCACCATGTTGCAAACCCTAACATGTGGTTAACCATGTCTCATCCTCGCAAATAATAACCATATATGCAAGAGATAAGCTCCTCAAATCTACCCACGTATACAAGCCATTTTTCACCTTCGTTACCCTATGCACTACCATCTGTCTTTACACATTTTTCACCGAGCTCCAATCTGGAATCGTTTTTCTACGCTTTATACCTACAGTTTACCCCTTTGGTAAACATAGATAGT
The DNA here is from genome assembly GCA_032191745.1 of Picea mariana. Classification (NCBI taxonomy): domain Eukaryota; kingdom Viridiplantae; phylum Streptophyta; class Pinopsida; order Pinales; family Pinaceae; genus Picea; species Picea mariana. The sequence continues at coordinate 166,903 of JASDQU010102444.1, forward strand.
GAACAGAATGAATTACAATGGTTGCACAAGAGGATGATTTAGTACCATCCCTTAGTTGACAGAGTGGCTTGCAATGTATGCACAAGAGGGTAAACCAGCACCATCCCAGCGCCGAGTATGTGAAGATGTAAGGTATGATATATGCAACAAAAAAAAAATCAGTTGTTTTAAGAGGTATTGAATAGTATTGTACTGGTTAAAACATGTGGACCCTTAGTCTAATCCTCCAGGATCTCTTGATTTTCTCAAACCTATTAATAATACCCCTAATCCTACAACTACACATCTTGTTTCTCACAAGTCTATTGATCCTCATCCCATAATCTACAAAGAAACCAGTGTTCAAACTCCACTGCCCACTAAGAATTTAACTTGCCCTTTTATCTTCATCATCCACCTAGGATTCGCATTCCAGGTCCTGGAAAAAAAAAAAAATTATAACCTACTAAAATATGTCACTGATAAAGATGGGTAAGGACCGACAATGTTGTCGAATTTTCTTGCAGCTTGCTTAAATTCATACCATACTTAGTCCTTCTATACCTAGCTGCAGTTTTCATCTACAAGAACATTTTGCAAAGGCGACAAGATTTATTTTTCAACACTTTTTGGGGATAGCAATACATTCTTGTTTCTTTGATCCCAGTAGTCACATTTAAGGATGTTCTATAACAGCATTTTCACTCAGGTATTATTTCTAGATTTTTTTATATTTATTTTGATTTTCAACACCTCCTAGTATTGAAAATTCCTACTTGCAAATTGTAAATAGTAAATAGAAAACAACGAATAGGAATGAAAATATGGTATTGAAACTTATTCGTGAATGGGGAATGACAAAATCACAGCTCCAATTGCGGGTGCAGGATCTCAACCCTGAAACTACAGCAACAAATCCAACTGTGAATGCAGAACCTCAACTGTGCAAAGTTGAAGCAAACAAGGGTGCAGGATTTCAACCTTGCAAAGTGCAAGAACTGGTTGAACTGTGGGTGCAGGACTTCAACCTTGCAAAGTTGAAGCAAACAAGAGCAAGCAGAAAACAACAAACCAATGAGCAAGCACCAAGAGGTCCAATTGCAGCTGCAGGACCTCAACTTTGCAAAGTTGAAGCAAACAACAATAAGCAACATCCATTGAACCAACGAACCAACGAGCAAGCAACAACCAGTGAACCAGTAATGTCAGTGGACAACAATATTTCCCAAATTCACTACATACAAGATTGTATCCAAAAATTGGCAGAAAATGTATTGTGACGGGCCTGTTAAGTAAACATTTAAGGCTATCATGCCTGTTAAGTAAACACTTAAGGCTGTCAGGACTGTTTAAGGGCCTCGCACTATGTAAACATTTAAAAAATAATGCATTGTGTCAGGCCTGTCAAAGTACTTAAAAATGAGTGTCGATGTTCAAAACTTTTGATATGTAAACATTTAAATAAAATAATAAAAATTCAAAAAAAATGTAGATGACCAAAACTTTGGATATGTTAACATTTAAAACATTAGGAATAGCGAAGCTGGCAATAAGACTTTGAATCTATTCTCCAATAAGATGATGACATATAAGGTTTTTTTTATTATTTAAAGATAATGTTTTTAATTCTCTAGTTCGAACAATAGAGATTATGCAAAAATTTATAGTCAAAGGACAAATTAATATGAATTCAACGAATTATCAATCGCTATAGTCTCTGTACGCCTTCGGCAGGGACTAATAAC
>JASDQU010102444.1:179228-211930 GCA_032191745.1 Picea mariana
GCTAGCACAACTGGCTTTACATTACCAGTATCTACCACATCCCAGACATCTACACCTAACGACATTATGTAGGTTCTCATTCTAACTTTCCAGAAGGCAAAGTTTGTTCCATTGAACAGAGGGGCCTTATTGGTTGAATTTCCTTCATGGCTTGACATGTTTAAGCTCTAGGATCTACCCTTAGATAAAAGGGGTTGGTTCTGATACCAATTGTTGGACAACTGAGAGGGGGGGTGAATCAGTTGTTACCTTTCTTAAACAATTATGCTTCTTTTAAAATCTTTATAAGGCACTTAATGATGATCACAATAATGCATGAAAATAAATAATGGCACATTCAGCATCAGTCACATATATGAGAAACACAGAGACAAATATTTCCCAAGGAAACCCATACAGGGTAAAAACCTCTTCTTCTTTATATGATAAGTATTCTTTACATTCTTTACATTATCATACATATGAGCACCAACTCATTGTGAGGCTACAACCTCTATTTTGCAAGCTGCAACTTGCTGAGAGTACCAACTCTCTGTTTTTCTCTAGCACCAACTCCCTGGTTTCTCTAGCACCAACTCCCTGTGTTCAAGCACCCACTTGAACCTCTGAGGACAACAGTCCTCCCTAGCACCTCCCTACCACCGTGTTTTATAAATCTTTGCTACTGAAACTCATTACAGTGATATAATGTTCAACAATGACTTACCAGACTCATCACTGTTCTGTTGCATTTCGTTGCACACATGACTTGCACTGTCTATTCTTCTGATTTTTATGCACTGTGCACCATGTCCATTCACTGCACAAATCCTCTTCTGTTCAATTCAGCTGCTGCACTCTAATCCTTCTTCATGCATGAATCATCTTCAAAAACAACATCCACGGCAACTCCAGCAACAACTCCAACCTCATCTCTTCTCTGTACCGTGTATTTATAGCTTCTGTGCACCTTGTGCATGCAATATTCACCATTCCTCTACATGCTCATACTGTGCCAATCTCCTCCACATCTCAAGTTCTCTACCTGATCATCATCGCGACTCTTCAGCTTCTCTGGCAGTTCAACCCCTGTGTCTATCATCACTAGGTGTTATGTCGAGATTCCTTTTTCTCTCTGGTAGTTGAGACTCTTCATCTTTTCTGTTACAGTCGAGATCATCCTTTTTGTTTCAGTTATGATCTCCAACCCTCATCCAGCTGTCAATTTCCTCCACGAATCGTCTTCATTCCACTGGCAGATTCCTTGTAACTCTTCAACTCCTCTGAAAATCACACAGAAATCTCTTCGCATCCTCTGGTAGAAACCATCAATGGTTTCTAGCAGTTACACTATGAGGATCAACATTAGCCCTCCGATCGTGCTCATGTTCACCTCCATTGTTGGATTAACTCTGATCGGTTCTTGTGTTATTTACCCGTTTCGTACTTTCGCAATTCGGAGATTCTACGATGAGACATCTTGAGTCTCCATGTCGTGATCTCCAAAACTCCGAAACGAAACTTTTATGTGCTAGCTCCTTCCTTTATATGACCACGGCCATGACCAAGTGCTTGTTCATAATGTGTTTTTCACGATTTCGCATTTCACCTTTTCGTTAATTCCGTTGTGAAGTTTCTCGACTTTCCAAGTCGCGATCCCCGAAACGCCGAAAAGGAGCTTGTCTGCACGTACTATTCTCTTCAGCTCTTCGATGGTGTGACCACCGGCTGAGTCCACAAGCCTTAAAGTATTTCGCAATTTCGCGTTTCAGGATTTCAAAACTCCTGTGGTTATGTTTCTTGCCTCTCCAAGTCGTGATTCGTGAAACTCCGAAATGGAGTCGGATCAACGGTCCAGAATCTTGACGTATTGACGGTCCAGATCTTATCGTGAGTTCGCATCTCGCGATTCCTGTGATGGAGTTTCTCGTCACTCCCAGTCGCGATAGGCGCAGCTCCGAGATGGAGCTCAGAGAAATGGTCCACGTTCTTGGTGATCCGACGGTCATGATCTTTTTGCAATCTCGCATCTCACTGTTCCTTAGATGGAGGTTCTCGTCACTCCAAGTCGCGATAGGTGAGACTCCGAGATGGAGTTGGATCAATGGTCCAGAAAAAACCTTGATCTAATGGCTAAGATAGTTTCACGATTTCGCATATCGCGAATTCGAGAGGTTAGGGAACCCCGTTCCTTTGACTTTCTAGTCAGGGACATGAAGATCTTTCGCCACGTGTCCTATGATTCGACAGTCCAGATCTGATCTTGATTCAATGGCTCATATCATATCGTGATTTCGTCATTCTTGTTGCAAAGTGTTTCGACACTCCAACTTCCGGTATCCGAAACCCCGATAGCCAAAACTCCGAAATGGATTTGGACCACCGCTTTGATCTTGCACTTTAAAGAACGTGCAGGTTCTTCCTAATCCAACAATGGTCAAACCCTGCGCTTGGATCTAACGCCAGAGATCTGTCCTCCATCTTTGTGCTCCTCCTGTCTGGATTTAGATCTGACGGTCATCAGGAATTCTAAATGGGATCCAACGATCAATGTTGCTTCTCTGCCCGAGCTTACGCATCCTCCTTACTTAGAAGAATTTCTAAGTGTCAAAGGCCTCGACCTTTGATCCGCCTGAGATCCTGAGTACGCTATCTCTCTTGAGCTTTGGCAATGATTTAACCTCGTCCCTGGTGCACACCTACGCACTGTGTGGGACTCTGCGCTAATCCTCCTTAGCTTATGTTGTTCCTGTTTTTCCATCGATGCACACATTGTTCTTGCCATCAATGACAAGCATACACTATCTGTAAAACATGCCAACAAACCCATAACCAATGCATTCTTTTAATAATGGTGCATCACGTCATAAATCATAAATCGCTCAATTCGTCTCATAAGGAAAATCACCAGTTAACGTCAAAATAATTCATCATAGTGTCAGGTCTAATCTAATCTACTCAATCCATCCTTGAGGTAATGATTAAGTGAAATTTGTATAAGGCAATGCTATATAAAAATTAAGATTCGTAAGTGTAATTACAATCAACGAGTCTAAGCTAAACTCATGTCTAAGGGATCCATAAGAAGATCAATCATCACTCGTCACGTAAGGACATCATGTTATTTTACATATTCAACTAAGCATTAAAAGGAGATCAGCCCTGGTTAAACAATATAATAATTTAACATGCTACCCTTCATCATGTACCCATTTTATAAACCTAAKAAAATCAGTGAGGGCAATAAATAAAAATTCGACAGCTTACATATCCATTAAAGAATTTCAAGGAAGACCTTAACATGTTCTTCCATAAATAAGAGTGCATTTACTTTTCTCAAATTCATTAAAGGAAATAAAAATGACCAATMTGTTGTAACAATTAATAGATAATTAGATGTTAAGCTACATTCTGAGTTAAGAATCCAAAGGAAGAGTTCTCGAATTTATTACAACCCCTAAACCTGTGCAAAACGATTTAGTTTTCAACCGAACCTTAATACGGTCCTCAATCCAAACCTTCGTTTAGTCCTTCATCTGGACCTTCATCTAGTCTCCCATTCAGACCTTCATCCAATCCTCCATCCGAACTTGTTACAACGCAGTTTCTGATAACGAAAAATTTCAAATTAAAAAGAATACATGCATCAAGAAATCGGCGTGGGTAGAGTCGCAACCGAAAAAGCAGAGGTTAAATCTAAGGGAACATCAATCCAGGTGATCAAGGCTAACAACAAGACCTCAAGGAGGGCCAACGAAGTGACTCTGATGAACATACCACGATATTTCTGTAGAAATTAAAATGGTTTTAAAAAGTTCTAGCAAGCATAAAAGGGAAATCCTGAGGTGTAGTACATACATAATTTTCCAATAATTCCTCTAGATTGAACGTTACTCAACAACAAGAAAAACGGAATGATATTTGACCGACATTGAAATACTCAAACGATTATGGAATTCCCACATAGAGGTTTGAAAATCAACACACAAATATATAAGTTTCCAACGCGGAAGGTAATTGTTGGATAAAAAGTGCCAAACGAGGACGGAAGGGTCATTGTCCAGTGTTCAAAGAAACATTGAGGTAAACCCTGGCGGGTTACACCCAAACGCAGAGTTATTCATGAATCTCAAAAAAATTCTGAAGAAGAAAGCTAGGTGAATGTAATTTCCAACTCAAAGATAATAAAGGGAATAAAATCGCCAAGAAGGAAAGGAATACAGGGAGAAATTAAAATTCACATCAAACTGTGAGTTCAATCTTGCACCACGAGTGGATTCCAGTTAATAAATAAACACAAATCTCCCTAACAGCAAAATGAATATAAAGATCAAGTTCTCGACAAAAGTAAGAAATGAATCTAGACTTCCTTAAGACAGATAAATATCTTCAAAACTGTTCAGAGCATAGGAAACAGATACATAAATCAACTTTTAAAAACTCAAAGGAGAAAGGGCTCGCAAGGGTCAAAATTCACTAGATTTTCCCAACCCAACTCTACAGAAGGCGCTAAGGACAAAGACATGAAATAGAAGTTGCACATTGTTGACGATTAAAATCACAATGAAGTTTTTCCCGCAAAGTGTTGATAAAGCCTATTATTATAAAATCTAAATAATACTAGTAGGTGGGACCCCTTGTAGATTGGAGATCAGGTCTGGTGCTTATTGATGTTGTGCTATTGTTTGACACTGCTTACATGGTGATATACTATGTTTTATTGGCGGTGGATAAGGCATGTTTTGTGGTTTTCATGTTGCTCTAGGTTCAAGTTTTATTTCACAACGGCCTATGTTATCCTTGTTATCATTGCTATCTGTTGTTGGATCCATTACTAGGAGACCTGCACAATAAACATGTTAGCAATAACATACACAAGCAATTCAAAAAACGCAATATAAAAGAAACAGGAAGAAAACTAAAACCTTGCTATATACTATACTACATGCATCGATTATTAATGAGTTGTTGTTATCCTAGCTATTAAGTTAATAGCTATGCGATTTTTTTTTAATTATATAGTTGATATGCATGGTGATTATGTTATGGCATAAGTTGATGTGGATCGCGCTATTGGTGATGATTCGGTACATGATTTATTGGATTATGTATTTGATATGAAATATGGTCAAGTTGGAAATGGAAGGTATGATGTGGGTGGTGCATTTGACAAGTAATAGATGTAAATTCCAACGTGTGGTTTAATTGAATGGTTGATGGTTAATGGTTGGCGTGTACTAATGAATTATTTAACTGTGGGTGGAGGCGACGTGCATTTACTGCACATCACCCTTACTCCTTATGTTGGCAGCCACCCTAGTAGGGATATTGTTCAACCTTGTTGTTGTGGTTATGCTTCGATTTCTTAGCACAGAGGAACCGCTCGGCCAACTCAAGTTTTAAGGTGTTTGATCACAAGTATGTCTTTTTTTTCCCATACATGAGTCTGCTCTAGTTATGAAATGGATATTGGCTCAGGTGTATTGGTTTATGCTTTCCTTAAGTATTTCCACTGTGTAAAATTGTGATTTTGAAATGGAGCATTGATGGTTTTCTCTGCACTAATGTTTGGAGTCACAGCGTTATTGGTCATCCTAAGTATTAACAGCCATAAGGGCTCCCTATCTTACTTGTTGGTTTGGTTGGAGGGTTTTGTTTAGTTTTGGGTGGCTGGCTTTCCTCACACTTTCGTATTGTTTTATCTAGTCTTTGTCTTTTATGGGGTTTAATGGTTGGAAGCACTCTACGTCACTGCGTTTTGTTCACTTGGGCATTGGGTTGTTGTCACCTTTAATAGTCGCACAGTGGTTATATTGCTCTGTCTCAAAATTGTTTTCACCTCAGCGTTGTGGTTGTTTGACTGGAGAGCCATGAGGGTTATACCCTACGAATGTTAAATATCATTACCAGGCCAAATTGGAGCCTCACTCCTCTGGTATAGCCTCTCTAGTCGCAGGTTTTCGTCACCCTATCCATAGAGTAAGTTGTGGTGTACTTTGTGTATATACCATTGGTCTCGGAGTTTTTCACCATAGAGAAGAGTTGGCTCTGGTCTCCCTATGTTGGCAACAGAGAAAACCCTTAACTCCTCCAATCTGAGGGTTGATAGAGAAGATCGTCGGGGCCTGTCAGGTTTACTATTGGTTATTGTTGATTGGTATGTATTGTCAACCGAATTGAGTATAGACTTGCTAAATTGGTTATGTGACAATCGTGTTGGTTTTGGTATCTAGTCACTGCCTGTGTTATTACAATGGATAAACCCTACATTGTTAATTGGACAGTTCAAAATACACCGTCGCTCTCCTTATGTTTGATAACCCAGTATTGTTTTAATTGAGAAATTCACGGCCTCGCTTCATGTCGATGTGTGGGTATGTGTGGTTGCCACAGCATGTTAGGTTGATTGTTGATTGTTACGACAGTCCAAGCATAGGCTCGGCATTGAATTGGTTGATTGGTTGATACATAGTCACTGTCTTTTTGCACTAAAGATTATTTGGATGTTAGCTCGACATTGGTTACAATTGTTTAATGATGTTTGTGCATAATGCATTTGTATGTGTGGTGTTCCTATGCCACGAATAAATGGTTACTGTAACTATGAGTTTTTTTGGGCCAAATGGTTATTGAAACCGCGATGACTATAGCAAGTCCATCCACTGTATGCGTTATGGTTATTCGATTGTGTCATTAGGGATGAGCCTACATTTTACGCAGCATGGTTGATTGTAGTTTGATTAATTTGAAGCAATACTGTATTAGATTGATGGCTCAGCACGATGGGTTGAGTTAATACTGTGACTGTGTGTTTAGAATTGTAAAATGGGAATGTTGCATCGTGGTGTTTTGGGTGGTTGCCCACTATGTATGATATGGATATTTTGGGTTGCACACACAGAGATAGTCGCATAGTTTTAAACATGGCCTTGTTACAATTCGATTATTTGTTTTATGAACTCGGGCATGTTGTTCCTGCCTCGTTGTGTTGGATGGATAGCCCAACATTTTGATTATTTAAAGTCGCGTTGAATTGAGCTTGTACAGTCACAGAATTACACTTGCATTGATTGAATTATTTTGGGTTTTCTGTAGCATAGCATGAGTTGGAATGGTGGTTGTTGTCTGTCTGTTTAAATGATGAGTTAGGGTTTTACAATTTAAGTCTGGAGGGTTGGGTTGGTTGTCCACTATGTATGTTTAACGAATATCATACATTTTAAATGGTAGGCCCGATTGCAGTGACAGTATAACTTCATTTAAAATTTTGAAACACGACTTTTGAGTGTATTTGATGATTGAAGTAATGTGTGGGAAATGGTTGATTTGGATGATTAACAGAGTGGAAATGGTTACTATTATACATTTGAGAATTGTTATAAGATGATAATTGGATAAATAAGAGGAACAGAATTCCCTTACAGATTGTTTTGGAATGCATATTGTCTTGTTGGTGGCATTGTGTTAGATATTTGACTATGAACAGTGAACTGTTTAATACGGAGTGATTGTTATCAGGGTACAATGATCATTTGGTTGGTGTATCTCCTTTTAACAGAATGATTATATGGATTACTTGATTAATTTTATGAACAGTACCCACTCTCATTCCCCACCATTATTTCTCTTTTCGCTAATTACAACCCCATCACCTTCCCACATTCATTTTTCACTCCTTGTTCTAAAATTGATTACAATCAAGAAAAATTAAGTGTTGAAGCAGTTGGCAGTAGTAATGTCTTGGTTGAATAACAGTGATTGTTTCTTTGGTTTGCAGTTGATTGTTGTTGTCCTTGAGCAGTAAGCGCATATTTCCCCCCTCATCATATCATTTTTCGCTCAATACAAACCCCTCACATATCCCAGGATCTTTTATTCACCCCATGCTCATTGATAAACAGTAAAACAATTTGTATGGATTGGATTGAATGAGTCTAATACATTGTTGAGACAAATCTATTTCATATTTTTAAGAGCTTTCATGTATGGTTATTTAAAAGACTATTTGTTAATCAATCATGCATGTAGGAATGAGTTTTTTCAGTTGAGGTAGTCATGGACAAGGAAACAGATGGAGAGCTAATTGGAACAGAGGCCCAAGAAGGCCAAGGTTCTTCATACATTTTGATGCTTACTCACAAGAGCTTGGCCAGTTGTTTTAGGCCAGATTTTTAAATTGGATTGGGCAAGGAGTGGTCCAACCCAGGCATGAAAGGCCTCCTTTCCAACTTTCGCAAGCCCCTGGTATTCATGTGCCTCCTCATGTCTCATTGCAACCCGAGGTTCCTCAAAATGATGGATGGCAAGAGATTGTCCACCCGGAAGTCTCCCAATGATGAACGCACACTCCCTCCACAACCCGTCAGTCAGAAGGTCCACATCCACACAGGATCTTTTCCCTTACACCAGCCCGAAGAGCTTTCGGAATGGCTCTTCTATTTCCCTTTCGGGAAATTTGCACCCACAATCAACTTCAGAAATTCCCCCTTTTTCTTTGGGAAATCGCACTTCACACTTTCGCGGATCCGTTGGTCACGCGCTTGTCTCTCGAAACCCCGAAACCCGAAAACCGTCAACGCTGACTCGTCCTCTTCCCTTTCAGGCTTTTCCTTTTCGCGATTTCGGTGGTCGCGGTATCAAGCAACTTGTCCCCATGATTCCCGAAACCCGATGTTCTGAAATTCCGACACGCTCATGAAGATGTCCTTTCAACGCCCCCTTACTCCATCAGGACTTCGGACTTCACAATATCGCGAATCCTAATGCATTGAATTCGGAACTTCACTCCCCGAAATTCCAAAACGGTCAACAGAGTTGACTTTGTGTCAATAGTGCGCCACTTGTCCACTCGTTGACTCCTCTGTGGCCCACACAAATCCTTTTAACTTTTCAGGACTTCGCGGTTCATGATTTCGCGATTCCCGTTGCAAAATTTACGGGATTTCAATCTACGAAAACCCGATATAGAAACCCACGTGTAAATCCAACAGCCCTCATGCCTTGAATCTACGGTCCTACTCCTCCTGAGCTTAGAACCTTTCGGGAATACTCACTGTATCTCCCATGCTCCTCCGTGAGATCTAACGGTTCACGGATCTTCACAATTTCTCCTCAGAGAATTCCGACCATCTGATCTTCCTCTGAGAATATGTCCTCCTGCAGTCCCTCGTCACTATGCCTTCTTTTCGACTCCTTCAGAAGGTCAAATCCTTCTGATCTTTCCATGGCTCTGCGTCTTTTAGACAAACCCTTGCACGCACTCCTTGCGGCAGAATTTCAAACACTCTAGGTGTTGGAATCCTTCAACTCTGTGCACACCTGCAACAGCAGTCTCTAAGTACTTCGCTCAGGTTCGCAACCCTGAGGCTTCACTCGGCCTGCGCACTCCTGGCACGGCTCCTGTGTCTTTCTGCACTTCTGAATGAATGAGAACAAAAGATAGCTCTCCTGAGCTTCCAGAGAAAAACCTATGAACACCTTGTCAACGCACTCCTTGCGGACAATTCAACTGCACTCCTTGTAGGAACTCTTGCTCAAATAGAGAAACAATTGAAACTCATTCCTTCTCCCTTTCCTCTCAGATTTCAAACATTCAACAAGAAATCATTCATACATAGCATAAAAGAAAATTTACAGAAGAAAGAGTGAAATAACCATGAGCATAACACTTAGCATACATACACAGAGAAAAAACACGACGCCATGAATTTGAATCAAAGCTTTCTCTATTAATCCAAATTTCTGTACATGGGTGTTTTCACACAGCTCTCTGCTTCTCTTCTATGCTCTCTCTCTCTGATCATGTTACAATACACAATGAGGGTGTCTATATCCCGTTTCCCTCTTGCGCTCTAAAACTGTCTAATCTACACATTCAATTCTACCTACTTACATTAACTACCATAAATGCCTCCTACCTACTAAGGACGAGAGCAAATCGCTCAAGGTTTGTTTACATTTTACAAGTGCGCTTCTTCTTAATGGCTTCATTTAAGATCGTGCAATAACTTCAAGGTGATTTCAAAATTTTTGCTAGGCGCTTTTCCAGCTGTCCGTTGTCTCCGCGCTGGCTCACTTGAGATGCTCTTGCATCATACTCCTCGGCTTGAAAATTTTCATGGGCTCCTGTCCATGAGCTCGCGCACGGTCTGTCCATGCTTCTGGATCTCCACTTTGTTTTCCCAGCTGGCATCTTCAACTGGATGGTTCTTCCACTTGACCAGATACTCAAAGTATTGCTTTCATCTGGTCTTCTTACTCACTCTTTTATCCAGTATGCGCTCCATCTGCGGCTTATCTGCAACCGGCATCTGTTTTGTCCACTGGATTACTGGTTGTTCATTTCCTGTCTCTGTTTCCTCAGCCTTATATGGGTACAAATATGAAATATTGAATATCGAAGAAATTCCGATCCCATCGGGTAATTCAATCTCATAAGCATTCACCCCAAATTTCTTCAAGACCTTACACGGTCTGATTTTCTTCATCTTCAGCTTATTATATGTTCCTCTCGAGAACCTTTCCTTTCTCAAATGTGCCAGAATCAAGTCACCAACCTCAAATTGAAGTTGTCTCTTGTGTTGATCTGCTCTGCGCTTATATTCCTGGCTCGAACTCTGCAATCTCTCCTTCATCTGGCTGTGAAGTTCCTTCATCGCCTCTGCGAATTCTTCTGCACTAGCGCTCCTAATCGTAGTCTGTTCTGAATCTCTCAGTTTAGAAATTCCCCTCGACTGCATGCCATAGACAATCTGAAATGGACTCTACCCTGTGCTTCTGTTAACCGAGTCGATATAAGCAAATTCTGCCTGTGGTAATATGTTGTCCCACTGGCTGTGGTGTTCTGTCACCAGGCTTCTCAACAAGTCTCCCAGACTTTTGTTTGCCACTTCTGTCTATCCATCCGTCTGAGGATGATAAGCCAAACTAAATGACAAGTTAGTTCCCATCTTCTTCCATAAGGTCCTCCAAAAGTGCCCTATGAATTTGGTGTCTCGATCCGAAACTATACTCCTTGGTAAGCCATGAAGTCGAATGACTTCTTTGAAAAACAGATTCGCAATGTGAGTTGTGTCACTAGTCTTTTGACATGGAATGAAGTGTGACATCTTGGAAAATATATCCACCACCACAAAGATTGAGTCAAATCCTCTTTGTGTTCTTGACAACCCCAATACAAAATCCATGTTGATTGCATCCCACGGCCTTTCTGGTATGGGMAATGGTTGATAAAACCYTGCATTATGTCTTCTTCCCTTTGAATGTTGGCAAATTCTACATCTRTCCACGAATCGCTTGACATCTACTCGCATTCCCGGCCAAAAATATGACTCATTCAATTTTGTGAACGTCTTGTCGTGACCAAAGTGCCCTGCCAATCCTCCATTGTGCTTCTCCTTCAGCAAATTCTCCCTCATGGAGAATTTCAAAATACACAGCTGATTACCTTTAAACAGTAATCCTTTCTGGATCATGTACTCTACCCACTAGCTTCTATCCCTGAGAATTGGATTCTCAGTTGCTTCATATGCTTCCTTGAAATCCTGATCATCTGCGTACATGCCCCTGAGGTCATCAAAACCCAATGTTTTGACTCTGAACTCCTGCAACAGCAAACACTTCCTGCTCAAAGCATCAGCAACTTTGTTAGCAGTACCCGAAATATGTTTAATCACAAAAGTGAAATTCTGCATGTACTCAACCCATTTAACATGTCTCTGATTCAACTTTTCCTGTTGAGTCACAAATTGCAATGCATGATTGTCACTGTATAAGACAAACTCTTTCGGGATCAAGTAATGTCTCCATTTCTTCAATGCCAGTATGATAGCATAAAACTCCTTGTCATATGTGGAGTATTTCGCTTTCGCTTCATTCAGCTTCTCGCTGAAATATGCTATCGACCTGCCTTCCTGACTCAAGACTACCCCTATTGCAAATCCACTTGCATCGCATTTCAATTGAAATGTTTTTTGGAAATCCGGCAACACCAAAACTGGTTGTTCCGTAATCTTCCTCTTCAACAGATTAAAACTCTTCTCAGCCTCTTCTGTCCAGTGAAAATACTTGTGTCTTTTCTTTACTGTATCCATCATCGCTGCACTAATTCCACTTAAATTTCTGATAAACTTTCGGTAGAAACTAGCCAATCCATGAAAACTTCTTACCTCAAAGATATTCTTCGATGATGGCCAATTCTTGATTACCTCCACTTTATCTGGATCCATCCTCAACTCATCTGCAGAAATAACAAATCCCAAGTAGATGAGCTATGTCTTCATGAATGAGGATTTCTTCATGTTTATCAACATCTTCTCCTACTGTAATCTCTGCATCACTGTAGCCAAATGCTTCAAATGCTCTGCCACTGTTTTACTGAAAACCAGTATGTCATCTAAATACACAATGACAAATTTTCCGATGAACTCCCTCATGAATTCGTTCATCAACCTCATGAAGGTACTCGGCGCGTTCATTAAGCCAAATGGCATAACAAGCCATTCATACAACCCCTCGTTGGTTTTGAATGTTGTCTTCCATTCATCACCTTCTCTCATGCGGATCTGATGATAACCGCTTTTCAAATCAATCTTTGAAAAATACTTTGCTCCACTCAAGCAATCCATCAGATCATCCATCCTCGGCAATGGGAACCTATACCTGATGGTTATCTTGTTAATCGCCCTCGATTCAGTACACATCCTCCAGCCTCCGTCTTTTTTCGGACTGAGTACTGTCGGAACAGCACACGGACTCAAGCTTTCCCTAACCAAACCCTTATCCAACAACTCTTGGACTTGTCTTTCAACCTCTTCATTCTCCTGCGGCGTCAATCTGTACATGGCTTTATTTGGAAAACTGGCTCCTGGTATGAGATCAATGTGATGACTCACACTTCTGATCGGTGGCAACGAACGAGGTAGTTCATCCACTACTATGTCAATAAACTCTTCTAGCAGTTCCTAAACTTCCTCTGGTAAATCATCCACCCTTGTGTTGGTCAAAGCAATCTTCGGTTTCCTGACCACAATGAACTGTGGATCCTCCTTCTTCTTAACCTCTGTAAGAAGTTCCTTCCCACTCATGAGAAGTACAGTGTTGCTTACTTCTAGTTTCACCTCCTTATCCTTGATTGGAAGCAACATGTGAGTCCTCCCATTCTTCTCTAGGGTGTATGTGTTCATTCTCCCATCATGAATCACATTCCTATCGTATTGCCATGGTCTACCCAGCAATAGATGACAAACATCCATAGGAATGACATCACATAATATATTATCATTATATCCTCCTATCTTAAATTCAACTAAACATTGTTTAGTGACAGTTACCTGATGTCCTTTTTGTAGACACGAAACTCTGTATGGGCTTGGATGATCAATCGTCTCCAGCTCCAGCTTTTCTATCATCTCCGTAGAAACGAGATTATCCGTGCTACCACTATCCACAATGACCTTGCATACCCTGTCCTTGGTTTTGCAAGCAGTCCGGAAAAGTCTGGTCCTTTGGACTGAACTCTCCATCTTCTTCTCTAGTGTCGAAAGAAATTTTTGCATCATCAGCGATCTCCCGCCTTCAACATCCTCTGCCTCAACATCTCACCTCTGTGCCTCGGCGATGTGAGCTTCTCCACTTTCCTTCTTTTTATCTGGACACTCGTAAGACTTATGCCCATTCTTTCCACATGTGAAGCATCTTATTACTCCACCTCTTCCCCTTCCTCTACCTCTAGTACGAGGAAAAGTGTTATTGTCAGCATAATCTCCTCTCTGCTCAGTATGTTGTTCTCTCTGTTCAGCATATGGCCCTCGCTGTAAGCTTCCATCTCTCTCAGTTCGAATCTGAGGCTTCTTCCAGTCTTCTTTGGGATTCTGATATTTGTCCTGGGCAACTGATTTGCCTCTGGGCTGACTTCTGCCTCAGCCTCTTTGACCCTGCTTTCGGCTCAGCTTCTCTTCCGCTTTCAGAGCCATCTGATAAGCATCTTCCACTGTTCGGATGGTTACCATGCTCATCTCATCCTGGATGTCGTATCTCAGGCCATTCATATATCTGGCAACTTTCTCATCATCGCTTTCCCGATGACTTGCCCTTATGTTCAGCTTGTAGAATTCCTCAGTGTATTCTTTCACTATCATCAGCTTCTATCTCAGGTTCTGCATTCTCCTGAACAGAGTAATTTGATAATCTCTGGGGATGAATTTCGCTTTCATCTTTGCAATCATTCTATCCTAGCTCTTAATCTTCTGCTTGCCCTTGCAACATCTATCAGCTTGTAGTTCATCTCACCACAATGCTACATGTCCTTTCAATCTTGTGACAGCATGCTTGACTTTCTTGTCCTCTTCGACATCTTCATAGTCAAAATATGTGTCTAGAGCTCTAATCCAGTCTAGAAGCTCCTCTGCATCCAAGTTTCCCTCATAAACTGGAATGTCCATTTTTTCTCTTGCACCCATTCTTGCAATAGCCTTAATCAATCGTTCGTTTGCTGCATCTTCAGTTGCAACTTCTTCTTCACGTTCAGCTTCAACTTCGCTTTTGAAATCACTAAGATCCCCCGCACTGACTGTGCATCTTTGTGTCATCTCCATGCCTTCGAGTCTAGCTCATAGATCATGCTTTTCTTTCTCCATGGCTGAATCAGTTATCTGCCTACCCCTTCTTCGTGGCATTTCCCTATCCTCTGGTGGATCGGGTGTTTGCCTGTCCCTTCTCCTTTGTGGCATGGTGAGTTCTCTTTTCTTCTTTGCTACAGAAAGCAAAGAACCTTTCTGAGCTCTGATACCAGAAATGATAAACGCACGCTCCCTCCACAACCCGTAGATCGGAAGGTCCACGTCCACACAGGATCTTTTCCCTTACACCGGCCCGAAGAGATTTTGGAATGGCTCTTTTATTTCCCTTTCGGGAAATCTGCACCCACAATCAACTTCAGAAATTCCCCCTTTTTTCTTCGGGAAATCGGACTTCGCACTTTCGCGAATCCGTTGGTCACATGCTTGTCTCTCGAAACCCCAAAACCCGAAAACCATCAACGCTAACCCGTCCTCTTCCCTTTAGGGCTTTTCCTTTACGTGATTTCGGCGGTCGCAGTATCAAGCAACTTATCCCCGCGATTCTCGAAACCCAATGTTTCAAAATTCCGACACGCTCACGAAGTTGTCCTTTCAACACCCCCTTACTCCATCGGGACTTCGGACTTCGCAATATCGTGAATCCTAATGCAATGAATTCGGAACTTCACTCCCCAGAATTCTGAAACGGTCAATGGAGTTGACTCCATGTCAATAGTGCGCCACCTGTCCACTTGTTGACTCCTCTGTGGCCCACACAAATCCTTTTAACTTTTCGGGACTTCGCGGTTTGTGATTTTGTGATTCCCGTTGCAAAGTTTACAGGATTTCAATCTACGAAAACCCGATATAGAAACCCACGTGTAAATCCAACAGCCCTCATGCCTTGAATCTATGGTCCTACTCCTCCGAAGCTTAGAACCTTTCGAGAATACTCACTGTATCTCCCCTGCTCCTCCGCGATATCTAACGGTTCATGGATCTTCGTGATTTCTCCTCAAGAATTCCGACCGTTCGATCTTCCTCTGAGAATCTGTCCTCCTGCGGTCCCTCATCATTATGCCTTCTTTTCGACTCCTTCGGAAATTCAAATCCTTCTGAGCTTTCCATGGCTCTACGTCTTTTAGACAAACCCTTGCACGCACTCCTTGCGACAGAATTTCAAACACTCTAGGTGTTGGAATCCTTCGACCTTGTGCACACCTGCAACAGCAGTCTCTAAGTACTTCACTCAGGTTCGCAACCCTGAGGCTTCACTCAGCCTGCGCACTCCTGGCACGGCTCCTGTGCCTGTCTGCACTTCTGAATGAATGAAAACAAAAGCTAGCTCTCCTGAGCTTCCAGAGACAAACCTCTGAACACCTTGTCGACGCACTCCTTGCGGACAATTCAATTGCACTCCTTGCAGGAACTCTTTCTCAAATAGAGAAACAATTGAAACTCATTCCTTCTCCCTTTCCTCTCAGATTTCAAACATTCAACAAGAAATCATGCATACATAGCATAAAAGAAAATGTACAGAAGAAAGAGTAAAATAACCATGAGCATAACACTTAGCATACATACACAGAGAACAAACACGACGCCATGAATTTGAATCAAAGCTTTCTCTATTAATCCAAAATTTTGTACATGGGTGTTTTCACACAGCTCTCTGCTTCTCTTCTATGCTCTCTCTCTCTGATCATGTTACAATACACAATGAGGGTGTCTATATCCCGTTTCCCTCTTGTGCTCTAAAACTGTCTAATCTACACATTCAATTCTACCTACTTACATTAACTACCATAAATGCCTCCTACCTACTAAGGACGAGAGCAAATCGCTCAAGGTCCATTTACATTTTACAAGTGCGCTTCTTCTTAATGGCTTCATTTAAGATCGCGCAATAACTTCAAGATGATTTCAAAATTTGTGTTGGGCACTTTTCCAGCTGTCCATTATCTCCGCGTTGGCTCACTTGAGATGCTCCTACATCACCCAACATTATGGCTCGTCTAATTTATCCCTACCTGCTCCTCTACCTATTAACCCCATTGTCCAAGTTGCCCCCCAATCACCAGTGCAGTCCTCTCATGCTAGCAAAAGGTTGAAAACCGAGGCCCACCATGCTCTTAACAAAGGAAAATCCATTGTTGCCCATTCCTCACCCTCCAATGGCTCTGGCAAATCTATGAGATTAGGCCTAAAGGCTCAATGCAGCCAAAGGCAAATTCAGGAAAATCGAAGGGTGGTAGCATCAATCAAGGAAAGATTGCATCTCAGAGTGGGAAATATGGCTTTTGAGTTTTTATTTTATCTATTGTTGATGACAGTTGACTTCAGGAATTTTTGGACAGCATGTTTATTTTTGGATATATGAGTAATACTTTTTTTTTGAAAATAATTTCAAATATCATGAGCTAAATTGTCAAATGTGAATATAATGATGGGAGCCACAAGGAGGTGTGTTTTTCATAACTAACTAATTATGTTATGATTGGTATGAGCTAAAGGGAGTCACAAGGGGTCCCACCTACTAGTTATTATTTATTTATAACCCTTATTATGATTATTGTTTCTCCCCCTTAACTAAAAAGTTGGTTGAATCTTTAGTTAACTTAACTAATGAGGTGGTTCAACTACCTCAACCAATTCTAATTTTATTAAAGGCAAAAGGAAAGGGAGAAACAAGAGGAGGATAGAAGCAGAAGCATACTAAGGTTTTCTCTTTGATTTTATGTTGAGATAGTTCAATTTTCATTCATTTCTTAATTTATTCAAGCCTAATTCTTTTTATGATAGCAGGGTCTTATTGTAGACGGCAAGATTCGGGGCTGAATTACATCATTCAGACACTTATTTTTCAGAGGTGTTGATCTATCTTTGATAGTTTGTGTAGACTTATTCATTTGTGAATTAATTTTCATGACTGACAAAGGCTATTGTGAAGAGTCGAGTGGGCAGCAATCTGTGGCAAGTTGATCCATCTTTTAGAGTTCAGTTTTTTATTTTCTATCGGAGGTCCTTTTGTATGTTCCATCAGGGATGTCTAAGTTTGGCTTTGGTCCTAAATTTATGTATGAAATTTTGTAAAAGAAAGACTCTTTGGTGAATTAGAATGACATAAAGGATTGATTTATGTCTCATCTGTCTTGATTATCATCTTGGTGACTTTACTTATATATTTACATTTATTTCAGCAACTAATATGTTCAGAAAATGATGTAAAAAGTAAATTTCCAACAAGATTTTTGTTGATAAAAGACTAGCCTAAGCACTCGTAATCAATACTTGTGAGTTAGGATGTTATTTTTTGTTGGCTATAAACATAGGGTGAGATTCCCGTCTATTTTTATTTAGCCAAGAAAAATCTAAAAATGCTTGAGTAAAATCATTTCATATCTTTTCCTCAACATTTATCCGGCGACCATACTAGGGAGATCTTTGATATCTCTCCGGTTAAATTTTATACTCTATTTTCATCGATACATCT
The DNA here is from genome assembly GCA_032191745.1 of Picea mariana. NCBI lineage: Eukaryota > Viridiplantae > Streptophyta > Pinopsida > Pinales > Pinaceae > Picea > Picea mariana. The sequence goes on from JASDQU010102444.1 coordinate 197,259, forward strand.
TTCTTTTCTTTTATTGATCCTTGACTATTTTATTTCTTAATGATTGTGCCTGTTGCAAGGCAGCCTAATATTGATCCTAGTCTTCAAGACCAGACCAGCATTGCTTTGAATCTATTTAACACCATTTTAGACACTGCCAATACCTATGTTGAGCTTAACCATTCTTGGGGAGAAATTGAATGAAATATTAGTGCTCAAGAACAATTGGAAGCTAGACATAGACAACCCAGAAATCAGCAGTAACCTTTTTGTTTCTTCAAGTGTTGACCTTTCTTTCATGTCCTTAGATTCTCACACTTCTAGAAGAAGAAGAGGCTTGACACCTGAAATCAATCCTATTGCTGAAATAGGAAGAAGAAATGTTGTGTTATCTGCCCAACAAAGTGATATAAGGAGAACTTTATCTGATTCATCCAGTTCATCTTTCTTTCCCTCATCTATCATCCACAGGATGGAATCTAGTGGTGGCTCTAGTGGCACTGGAAGTGTTCCATATTCTCAATCTTCATCGTCATCAGTAATTAGTAGCTTATATAGCCACCATATCCCTGTAAAATCTACCACAAACCCCACCAAAGTCATTAAAAATTATGGGCTTTTTCAATTCGAAGAAGACGTCACAACCACACCATGGCATGTGTCCTCTCCTCTTAACCTAGCACCTGCTACTTGTCCACTTCCAAAGTTTACAGAGCACCTTCCTAGGTTTTTAGGAAATAACATTGTCAGTACAAACAAACACCTAGTGGCATTTTCTAATGTTTGTCATAACATAGGGGCTAACAACAATGATACTTGCATGCGCTTATTCGTCAATTCCTTGGAAGGAAAGGTTGCAGTCGAATTCTTTGACCTTCCTCCTAAGATTTTGTTTACTTGGGAGGAGTTAATCTATTGGTTCTAATCCACTTATGGGAAATCTAAAAGCCCATCCGAGAATTTAAGGGAGTATAATAACATTACCTATAAGGATGGTGAGACCATCAAGTCCTTCAACTTGTGTTTCACCAAGTTATACAATCAAATCCCCGAACTCATCCGCCCTCAGAACCAAGCCGCTTATGTGCATTACTACAATGAATTGACTTCCCCCTATCATCATAGGCTTGAGGAAAAATCCATTGATAATCTCAGCTCCGCTCTGCATACTTGCTTAGAGTATGAAGAACAAATTAAAGGAACTGGTCTTCCCCAGGGAGAATCGGTTAGACAAATAAACATGTCTGCCATTTTATAGCCAGTACAAGACATGAATAATCGTATGCTAGTGTATGAGTGGAAAGGAATTGTCTCCCCCCTCACCCATGGAGATTCATCTTCTTCTGCACCCTCCTTTAGGAATCCGATTGAAAATAGTTTTCAACCTAAGGTTATCTTGCCTCGGAGTTGGTGTAACTTTTGCGAGGAACACCACGAAGAAACCACATGTGAGGTAAAGAAGAGTGCCAAAGATAAGATATTTGGTAAAAGACCAGAAGCTACCATCGTTGTCCTAGATTTTGTAGAGCCAAAGGATGTCATGGTCATCAATACTAGGAACAAAGCCTATGCTCCCAAGGGAAAATTTGATCCTCCCCGCAGTTCTTCCGGCCCGAGCTCATTCTCAACCGTTGCTACTCTCCAGGTTCCTAAGGTTCTTGAGACTCAAGGAATATCTCCTTCTCTCCCCTCTTCCAAATACAATATCTTGAATCAGTTGGCCAACATCAAATCAGATGCAACCCTTCTAGACATGGTTGCCATCCCTAAACAACAGATGCATCTGAAACAATTCATGGAAGGAAAAGCTTTCGTTGTATCCAATCTTTCCAAAGAGGTAAACGAAGAGGATTCTTCTGTAAATAAAGTAGGTGTACATAACTTTATATACCCTATAAAAAAATCCCCCTTTTTATATTTTTGTTAAGATTATGGATAAAATTGCCCATTGTTGCCTCATTGATGGTGGTTCGGTCCCAAGTGTGATGTCGAAGATTATTATGGAAGAGCTAGGCTTGTCTTGTACAAATGAAAATGATAGAAGCATGCTCTCCTATAATAGTCTCCAACAAACAACCATAGGTGAGATTAAGGACATAACCTTGGTTTTATGCGCTCATCCTGAGATAAGGACAACCCGCAGCATTCAAGTAATTGACATGTTTGTAAGAAATTACTCAATTATCTTGGGAAGGGTTTGGCAAGCCTTAACATGTGGATACCTCTCACTCGACGGGACACATTTTTTCGTTCCTCGGAATGGAAAGAACATAATAGCCCTTAGAGAGGGAATAATTTCACCCTACGTAGAGAGTGTTATGCAATCTAGCGTAAACTATATTGAAGAGGACCTAGGAGTGTACTCCATATTTGCTGAAGAGGGTAATATTCCTTTGGAAAGAATCGATTTAAAAGATGATATGTGGCATATGCACTTTTATGGTTCATGCTCTAATGAAGGAAATGGGGCTGGTATTATCCCGGTTTCCCTGCAGCAAGAATTCATAATTTGTCTTACAGGTTAGAGTTTGCTTGTACAAACAATGTCACTAAGTTTGAATCTTTATTATTAGGCATTGAAAATGCTCGTAATCTTGGTTGTGGTCACCTTTCAGTTTTTGGATATTCTGAGCTTGTTCTGAACTCAATACAAAAAATGTGCGCTCCTAGCAACAAGCTGATGGAACGAAACTCCCAAACTGTTTGGGTGCTTACCTCGAACCTTTTATCCTTCAACATCACTCATGTTAAGAGGGAGTTGAATTCAATCGCTGGTCGGTTAGCTATCTTTGTAGCTTCTCCTAATTAGAAACTTTTACCTCACAAGCCTGACTGTTCTTTTCAATCTCTATATCATCCATATGTCCCTAACAATGTAGAATCTTGGCAGGCCCTCCCTAACAATGAGAGAAATTGTGCTTTCATTCAATATGAACCTTTTAAGCCCGATGAGATTATATCCATAGAAAAAAATAAAATTCATGAGGGCTTGACTCCTCTTGAGAGTTCATTTTCATCGAGTGATGTACGCAATAAAGAAAAACAGAAAGAAGAGGAGTTACGAAAGAAGGTGGTTGAAACTATCTCCATGAACATTAGGACACCTAAATCTTCAACGAATGTTAAAATAAATGTCCAATGTTCTGATAAATAAGAGATGAGGTCTGTCGAGCTACTCAGTGGATTTCAAAATGTTTTTGCTTGGTCTTATGAGGATCTTTGTGGTTTTGATCCTGGTCTTATTCAGAATACTATGAAACCAGCTAGGCAAGAACAAGGACTTGTTAACTCTGCACTGAAAGCAACCTGTCAAGGGGAGTTAGGAAATTTCTTAAGGTCGAGGATTATTTTTTCAGTCCCCCTCAATACAAGAATAATTCCACAGTAGGTTGTAGAGTTACAGTTGAAGCCCTTACTTAAAGAAATTCTGGGTTACAATAAAATCAAGGTAAAAGGGGAAAATGTTCACAAAACCACTTTTATTACTAATTGAGATACTATGTCTTACAAATGCCTACTTTCTGGCTTACTTGATGCAAGTATCGCTTTTATGAGGCCTATACACACAACTTTCGATGAATTGGTTAGCCTCCATATCTATCTTGATGACTTAATCGTGTGTGTCAAGGGGCTGATAATTACATCAGAATTCCAAGTGTTGGGTCCTTTCCAAATTGCTTTTGTCTTGGACACTAACTCTTACATTTTGAAGGATTTACAGAAGCAATTGTTTCCTACAGCACTAACAGTCCTCGCTTGAAATATTGCGAGGGACCAGCGTGAAAAGTTCTAACACTGATTGGATTTTCTATATATTAGTAGCTTAGCTCTACTTTCATTTCTATGCTATTTTATTTTCTGCTTTATAGTAGTTTGATTTATGCTTTCTGTTTCAAGGCTTTTCTTGCCGCTTCTTTATTTTTGCCTTTTATTGTTGTTGTTTTAATTTCTGCATTTTTACTTTTGTCATGATTTTGTTTCCTATCATCTTTTAGTTAATTTGGTCAAGATAGGATGTTGGATAGATTCGGCCACAGTGACACTCCTGCAAAGCATTGTTAGTCAATAAAAATCAAGCTTACACAGTTGTTATGATGTCTCCTCTGAAGGACCCTTGAAATTGTTATATATTTCCACTATTTTCTTGTAAAGAATTGGGTATCTCCCGCTTCTTCTTGCCATTTCTTCATCCATTGAGATCTTAAGAGCAAGTAAAAAAAAAAAATCCTTAAAGTAAGAGCAGATCTCGGTCGAATGATTATGCATACAATGGTAAAAACCCCTCATACTTAACATTTTTCATGAATTATTCCCAGATTCCCGGTCATCTTTCCATTAAATCCGCTCACTTCCCCCTGTTGCATAATCCTCCTGGTTTTATCTTCTTGGCATGTTGTTCTTGGTATGCGAAACCAAGAATTCATAGTTCTAAATATGTTGAAAACAAATTTCCTTGTGGAGTCACGAGTTTGTTGACGATTAAAATCGCAATAAAGTTTTGCCCGCAAAGTGTTGCTAAAGCTTATTATTATAAACGCTAAATAATACTAGTAGGTGGGACCCCCTTGTAGATTGGAGATCAGGTCTGGTGCTTATTGATGTTGTGCTACTATTAGACACTGCTTACATGGTGATATAATCTTTTTTATTGGCAATGGATAAGGCATGTTCTGTGGTTTTCATGTTTCTCTAGGTTCAAGTTTTACTTCACAACGGCCTATGTTATCCATGTTATCACTGCTATCTGTTGTTGGATCTATTACTAGGAGACCTGCACAATAAACATGTTAGCAATAACATACACAAGCAATTCGAAAAAGGAAATATAAAAGAAAAAGGAAGAAAACTAAACCCTTGCTATATACTATACTACATGCATCGATTTTTAATGAGTTGTTGTTATCCTAGCTATTAAGTTAATAGCTATGCGATTTTTTTTTATTTATATAGTTGATATGCATGGTGATTATGTTATGGCATAAGTTGATGTGGATCCCATTATTGGTGATGATTTGGTACATGGTTTATTGGATTATGTATTTGATATGAAATATGGTCAAGTTGGAAATGGAAGGTATGATGTGGGTGGCGCATTTGACAATTAATAGATGCAGATTCGAACGCATTGTTTAATTGAATGGTTGATAGTTAATGGTTGACGTGTACTAATGAATTAATTGACTGTGGGTGGAGGCAACGTTCATTTACTGCACATCACCCTTACTCCTTACGTTGGTCGCCACCCTAGTCGGGCTATTGTTCAACCTTGTTGTTGTGGTTATGCTTCGATTTCTTAGCACAGAGAAACTGCTCAGCCAACTCGACTTTTAAGGTGTTTGATCACATGTATGTCTTTTTTTTCCCATCCATGAGTCTGCTCTAGTTATGAAATGGATATTGGCTCAGGTGTATTGGTTTGTGCTTTCCTTAAGTATTTCAACTGTGTAAAATTGTGATTTTGAAATGGAGCGTTGATGGTTTTCTCTGCACTAATGTTTGGAGTCACGGCGTTATTGGTCATCCTAAGTATTAACATCCATAAGGGCTCTCTATCTTCCTTGCTGGTTTGGTTGGAGGGTTTTATTTAGTTTTGGGTGGCTGGTTGTCCTTATGCTTTCGTATCATTTTATCCAGTCTTTGGCTTTTAGGGGGTTTAATGGTTGGAATCACTCTGCATCACTATGTTTTGTTCACTTGGGCATTGGGTTGTTGTCACCTTTAATGGTCGCAGAGTGGGTTATGTTGCTCTTTCTCGACCATGTTTTTACCTCAGCGTTGTCGTTGATTGACTGGAGAGCCATGAGGGTTATACCCTATGTATGTTAAGTATCATTACTATGCTGAATTGGAGCCTCACTCCTCTATTATAGCCTCTCTTGTACCAGATTTTCGTCACATTGTCCACGGAGTAAGTTGTGGTGTTCTCTGTGTATATATCGTTGGTCTCGGAGGTTTTCACCAAAGAGAAGAGTCGGCTCTGGTCTCTATGTGTTGGCCACAGAGAAAACCCTTAACTCCTCCAGTCTGAGGGTTGATAGAGAAGACTGTCGGGTTTACTATTGGTTATTGTTGATTGGTATGTATTGTCGACCAAATTGAGTATAGACTTGCCAAATTGGTTATGTGACAATCATGTTGGTTTTGGTATCTAGTCACTGCCTGTGTTATTACAATGGATAAACCCTGCATTGTTAATTGGACAATTCAAAATACACAGTCTCTCTCCTTGTGTTTGATAACCCAGTATTGTTTTAATTGAGAAAGTCACAACCTCTCTTCATGTCGATGCCTGGGTATGTGTGGTTGCCACAGCATGTTATGTCGGTTGTTGATTGTTACGACAGTCCAAGCATAGGTTAAACATTGAATTGGTTGATTGGTTGATACACGATCATTGTCTTTTTGCACTAAATATTATTTGCATGTTAGCTCAGCATTGGTTACAATTGTTTAATGATGTTCGCGCATAATGCATTTGTATTTGTGGTGTTCCTACACCACGAATAAATGGTTACTGTAACTATGAATTTTTTTGGGCCAAATGGTTATTGCAACCGGGATGACTATAGCAAGTCCATTCACTGTATGTGTTATGGTTATTCGATTGCGTCATTAGGGATAAGCCTGAGTTTTACACCGCATGGTTGATTGCAATTTGATTAATTTGAAGCAATATTGTATTAGATTGATAACTCGGCACGATGGGTTGAGTTAATACTGTGACTGTGTGTTTAGAATTGTAAAATGGGAATGTTACATCATGGTGTTTTGGGTGGTTGCCCACTATGTATGATATGGATATTTTGGGTTGCACACTTAGAGATAGTCGCAGAGTTTTAAACCTTGCCTTGTTACAATTCGATTATATGTTTTATGAAGTCAGACATGTTTTTGTTGCCTCGTTGTGTTGGATGGATAGCCCAGCATTTTGATTATTTAAAGTCACGTTGAATTGAGCTTGTACAGTCACAGAATTGCACTTGCGTTGATTGAATTATTTTGGGTTTTCTACAGCATAGCATGAGTTGGAATGGTGGTTGTTGTATCTTTGTTTAAATGATGAGTCAGGGTTTTACAATTTAAGTCTGGAGGGTTGGGTTGGTTGTCCACTATGTATGTTTAATGAATATCATACATTTTAAATGACAAGCCCGATTGCAGTGACAGTATGACTTCATTGAAAATTTTAAAACACAACTTTTGAGTGTATTTGATGATTGAAGTAATGTGTGGGTAGTGGTTGATTTTGATGATTAACAGAGTGGAAATGGTTACTATTATACATTTGAGAATTGTTATAAGATGTTAATTGGATAAATAAGAGGAACAAAATTCCCTTACAGATTATTGTGGAATGCATATTGTCTTGTTGATGGCATTGTGTTAGATATTTGACTATGAACAGTGAACTCGTTAATACAGAGTGATTGTTATTGGGGTACAATGGTCATTTGGTTGGTGTATATCCTTTTAACAGAATGATTATATGGATTACTTGATTAATTTTATGAACAATACTCGCTCTCATTCCCCACCATTATTTTTATTTTCACTAATTATAACCCCATCACCTTCCCACATTCATTTTTCACTCCCTGTTCTAAAATTGATTACAGTCAAGAAAAATTTTGTGTTGAAGCAGATGGTGGTAGTAATGTCTTGGTTGAATAAGAGTGATGTTTTCTTTGATTTGCAGTTGATTTTTGTTGTTCTTGAGAAGTAACCACATTTTCCCCCCTCATCATATCATGTTTCGCTCAATACAAACCCCTCACATATCCCAAGACCCTTTATTCACCCCCTGCTCATTGATAAACAGTAAAACAATTTGTATGGATTGGATTGAATGAGTCTAATACATTGTTGAGCCAAATCTATTTCATATTTTTAAGAGTTGTCATGTATGGTTATTTAAAAGACTATTTTCTAATCAACCATGCATGCAGGAATGAGTTTTTTCAGTCGAGGTAGCCATGGCTGAGGAAATAGAGGGAGAGGTAATTGGAACAGAGGCCAAAGAAGGCCAGATTTTTCAATTGGATTGGGTAAGGAGTGGTCCAACCTATGCCTGAAAGGCCTCCTTTCCAACTTTCACAAGCCCCTCGTATCCATGTGCCTCCTCATGTCTCATTGTAACCCGAGGTTCCTGAAAATGATGGATGGCAAGAGATTGTCCACCCAATAGTCTCCCAACATCATGGCTGGCCTAATTTATCCCTACCTGCTCCTCCACCTATTAACCCCATTGTCCAAGTTGACCCCCACTCACCAGTGCAGTCCTCTCATGCTAGCAAAAGGTTGAAAATTGAGGCCCACTATGCCCTTGACAAAGGAAAAGACAATTTTTCCCCTTCCTCACCCTCCAATGGCTCTGACAAATCCGTGTCTTCCCGGATGCATTTGAGGAACAATTTTTCCCACGTGATCAGTGAGATTAGGCCTAAAGACTCAGCGTAGCCAAAGGCAAATTCAGGAAAATTGAAGGGTGGCAGTAGAAATCAAGGTAAGATTGCATCTCAGAGTGGGAAATATGTCTTTTGAGTTTTTATTTTATCTATTGTTGATGACAGTTGACTTCAGGAATTTTTGGACAGCATGTTTATTTTTGGATATACAAGTAATACTTTTTTTTTTTAAATAATTTCAAATATCATGAGCTAAATTGTCAAATGTGAATATAATGATGGGAGCCACAAGGAGGTGTGTTTTGCTTAACTAACTAGTTATGTTATGATTGTTATGAGCTAAAGGGAGTCACAAGGGGTCCCACCTACTAATTATTATTTATTTATAACCCTTATTATGATTATTACTTTTCCCCCTTAACTAAAAAGTTGGTTGAATCTTTAGTTAACTTAACTGATGAGGTGGTTCAACTACCTACACCAAATCTGATTTGCTTAAAGTAAAAAGGAAAGGGAGGAACAAGAGGAGGATAGAAGCAGAAGCATACTAAGGTTTGCTCTTTGAGTTTATATTGAGATAGTTCAGTTTTCATTCATTTCTTAATTTATCCAAGCCTAAATATTTTTATGATAGCAGGCTCTTATTGTAGACAGCAAGATTCGGGGCCGAATTACATCATTCAGACACTTGTTTTTCAGAGGTGTTGATCTATCTTTGATAGTCTGAGTAGACTTGTTTGTTTGTGAATTAGTTTTCATGACTAACAAAGGCTATTGTGCAGAGTTGAGTGGGCAACAATCTGTGGCAAGCTGATCCAGTTTTTAGAGTTCAATTTTTATTTTCTGTCGGAGGTCCTTTTGTATATTCCATCAGGGATGTCTAAGTTTGACTTTGGTCCTAAATTTCTGTACGAAATTTTGTAAAAGAATGAATCTTTGGTGAATTGGAATGAAATAAAGGATTTCTTTATGTCTCATCTGTCTTGATTATCATCTTAGTGACTTTACTTCTATCTTTACATTTATTTCAACAACTAATATGTTCAGAAAATTATATAAAAAGTGAATTTCCAGCAAGCTTTTTATTGATAAAAGACTAGCCTAATCACTCATAATTAATAAGTTTGTGAGTTAGGATGTTATTTTTTGTTGGCTATAAACATAGGGTGAGATTCCCATCTATTTTTTTTTAGCCAAGAAAAATCTGAAAGTGTTTGAGTAAGATCATTTCATATCTTTTCCTCAACACACACCACGACTTAGTCATTAAAATGGTGCACCTCCTAATACGGCACTCCATCTGGTCTTGGATCCGACACCTGATATAGCCATCGATCCAACCCTTGATCCGAACTTTGAAACAAAAATTTGGAAAGGAAAACGAAATTGCAATACAGATAGCGAATAGATCCAGGAATGGATAATCTTGGAAGAAGGGACAGTAAATGAACACAGGGTGCTCAGGAAGGCGAGATAATGTTGCATCCCCAAATCGTTCAAAAAATTAAATACCACAAAAATAAAGTAAATACACAGAATCTGACCGCTCATTTTCTAGGATTGTCTTCTACAGGCCAGCAAGGAATCCACCAAGAATAGAGCTACAACTTTAGATATTGATTAACTTGTGGACCACATCATAGGCTTTACAAGCTTGGGCAATGTAAGGATCCCAAAACTTATGTGGAACGAGACCCATCGTAGAGGGTTTATGGCTGGAAATAATGCAAAGAGATAAGGAAAAATTCATGTGGGTAGAACCTGCATGCCCCGCAGCTTCGCAGAGGAGAAAGGGATGATAATAAATCACCCGATGGCCACGCAAAGACATCATTCAAAATGTTGGGCGAAGTGGGAGCAAGGCATGAGGGATAAAAATGCGGAGACAAATCGTTGGGTGATTGCTCCATACGATTTGATCCAATTACTGAGGAGAGAGACACACGCATCGCTCAGAAGAATGGGCATTGGGGAGTAAGAAAAATGGGCAACGCCCTGGGCATAGTGAGCACTGGATGGGTGGATAAATCAATGGAAAATTTGAGTTGGAAAATGCCCAGAATACACAGCGAAAAAGAGATGGACACGGCAAACGAAGGAGAGGCTGAGCGAATTTACTTGGGAAGATAAACTAAAATAAAAATTGGTCTGGGTGTGAAGGCGCAGAGCCATATCTTTTCCTCAACACAGCAGAATGGTATTACAGTCATAGCTCAAAACATTTAAATTTAAAACAGGGGTAATGGGAAGGAGACAACAGATGAAATTTAGTCAAGAAGGGAAATCCATTTAAATATTTTCTCTAACCATATCAAACAAGCTTGCCCAACTATACTAGAAATCATTACAATTCCATAAACATATAATTTCCACACACAAAAAATTTAACTAATTTACAACAAAAACTTTTAGACATGTGTACCGTAATCGAAGGGTGAAGAATCAGAAGTTGTTGTCCCACACTTGCGCTTCGTCCATCTCCTGCTTGCTAACCGCTAAGACCTCATCGGTACCTCCCAGCCAACGCTAGGGGTACTCTTCTTCACCCTAAGCCCCCCGATCCACAAAGGGGCCAAGCACACAAACCAGATAATAAGTTAGCTCCCAGCTTGTCTCGCAAGGTCAAGCTACCACTCTCTATTCGAGTTGGGTTTCCCAACTCCCGCAAGAAAAATCAATCAAGAAAATCTGACAGCATAACCTTATGCTTGCCAAAAAGTCCCCTTTCCTCTTCTCTGCCATTTGTTTTATAGATTTCTTCGTAGTGACCTTTCCATTTGCACATTAAATTAGTTTTATTAAAAATTAATTAGAGAATATTCTTCCCCGTACACTTGTCACCCAATCCCTTAGTTGCACCAGAAATTTAATTGTTTAATTAAATTAAATTGCCAATTTCCCTCACCCACCTAAAAGCATTCCTAAATATGCTCCTTGGTGTCCCTTTATTCCCTCCATTTCCTTAAAAAACTGATACCCTTCTTAAATCTTAGTTGAATTCATTTTAGGAAAGTTCTCTGGACTAGATTCCTTTCTATGGTCCACATTCCTTTTGCATTTAAATTCCCTTTTTGTCTAATTTCGAATTTAGCAAGTTTTACACATATACAACAATTAAATTTTTAGATAATTTAATCCTCCTTTAAATTATAAATTTAATTTTTCCCCCTTTTCTTTTCTTCATGCCCCCTTTATTAATTGTTTAATTAATTTTTAGTCCTCGTATCCTACTTATACCTAGGCTTTAAATTCAACTAGGCTTAGCAAACTTTTAAGGGAGAATTTAAAATTAATAAACTTTACTCATACATAATTAATTTAAAGCTGACCATGTCAAGGTAAGATATTGTTTTCTAGGCACCTAGGTTCATTGAATCACCTGTGTTTAAACATCGCGACGTGCCCTTCAAGACGCACTACGTGCTCCAAGGGTGTCACTTACCTTTATTCATGTTTAAATTATGCGACATGCCCTTCAAGACGCACTATGTGCTCCAAGGGTGCCACTCGCATTTTGACTGATTTTGGTAGACGTCTAACCCTTGGAGTCAAAAATCCATCAAGCGACCTTGTGGGAGACTAAAGGCCTCTAAGGAATAAGGATCTTACCTTATTGCACGCCCCTTGGAATCTTCGTGAGCAACTGTCTCAGTCTGCCCTCATGGCATTGTGGATCTATCGAACTAGGTAATTGTTAATCTATAGTTTGAGCCATGACGGGAGTGCTAGTAGGTTGTGGCAGGGTTGTTGCCACACCTCTCCCTCAATATCTCTAGTTTTCATGCATGACCCCTTTACTCCAAATGTGAGTCTGATTAGCAAGTTATCGCCAACCTGCATCCATCAAAGAAACATGTCAGTGATCCATAAACAACATCATAATACACCAGCCATATGTCACATATGCAATAACAAAAATACTCAAACCATAACAGTCCACTCCCTGACTCAGTCTGGAGTCCAAGGAGGTCCATCAATGCCATCGGCATCCTTAATCTGTCAAGAGTCCTGCACACTCAAGAGAAACCAGTCAATAGCACATGTCAACACATATATAATCAAATAACATATCATCATATCCACAACATCGTCATAATCCATAAGCGAACAGTCAATCATATAATAAACTGGATCACTTGCATGCAAGTGACCTCCAAGAATAAGTCAAATCAGGTGTGCGCATGAGCAGGATGTTACAGTAATTCTTTATTGCACCACAATTTCTCCTTAAATTTAGATGTGATAGTATTTTTAATATTATCGTTATTCTACATAGTGACCTCTTCCTTTATTCCTCGATGATTTAGCTAATACTTGGCATCTTTGTGCCAACCCACCTGAGTTGCAGGTGGTTTTTACTAAATTTTGAAGAAATCTTAAGAAACCTCTTGTCTTCCATGTTGTTTATCTTGTTCTTGTACATTAGGTATCTAGTCAGAGTCGTGCTCTCAATTTAGGAGAGGCTCACTTATATGCAGAGGATAGGATATGGTTTATTGCCTTCAATTTTGAGATTATAAGTTATGATTGGGCCTAATGGTTAACAATATGTGCTTCCTCTGAAGAGGTAATAGGGTCAAATCTAGAGGGGGGTAGGGTATGTACACCTTCGTAGAATTTTTTCGCAAGCCAGATATACCAATAACGTGTGACTTAGCAAGAGCTGAGGCATCCCACCTGGGGTGTCTACCCTTCTAACCTTATCACAAAGGGCCTACATGTCACTATGTGGGAATTGAACCCAGGTGGGGAGGACAACGATCATGATTAGACCTAACCACCTGAGCTAAACCCATGTGAAGTACACCTCTGTAGATTTTAGCAATCAAATCACTATGCAAAGGGGGTCCCTTGTCCCACAAACAAGGGAGTCTCATACACCAATTTAGTATATGGATCGGGTCTAACCTTAAAATTAAATTATTATTATTATTGAATTTGCTTTATCTTTTTTCATAATTCTCTAAAAATATTGTAAACCCAAACTTTAACAACCATATTAATGTAATATAAAGTTCATAATTTCTTATTAAGAATAAATATTAAGGAAAACATATCACCATTAATAAATATAATAAATATAAGACATGAACTTGTATTTTAATGCAAAAATTAATTGCTAACATTAATAGATATAAGACATTAACTTATGTTTTAATGCAAAAAATAATTGATAAGAAAAGTATAGCCTTCACAAAAACATGTATATTTTTCGAAAGTGTTTTTCCATCATTAATAAACTCATTTGATTTAGATGAGGTTTAAATATAATACGAGGATTACTTCATAATAGTTGAAGTATTTTTTCATAAAGATGAATGCGTAAGGGTTACATCTTTTTCGTGTCAGTGAAAATATCATCAAGGGTATGAAAATGAAAATATCAACAACATCGACGAAAATATCAGAAAATGTTGTAAGAATGAAAAAAATACAAAATATCGCTGAAAATATCGGATAATATCGTCGACCCTAATTTTTCCGATAATATCGCCAACATCGTGATATTATCATGATGTGGTAACACTAATTGTTGGATCATGTTGTCATTGATGCCAATGGTTTGATTGATTGATGTCAAGTGATTGATTGATGTCAAAGGATTGATTGATTGATGATTGATGTAATATAATATGTATTGTCCTTGATGATAATGCATAGATGAAGATGGATCAATGAGTTGTCATTGATACATCATGAAGATGGATCGATGTGGTTTCCTTGGTATATGATGCATTGTTGGAAAAATGTATAGATGACTCATTATTGTCTTATCATGATTGATAAGGTGCACAAACGGATGAACTCCAAAGTGGTCCCCTTATGGTGAAAGCCCTTATGGTGAAAGCCCTTATGAGAANTGGTCCCCTTATGGTGAAATCCCTTATGGTGAAAGCCCTTATGAGAAGACGCTTTACGGATTGAGTTATCCTAGAAGGATGGTTGGAGGACCCATGCTTGTATGAGGAATAACGAGATGAAGATCAAGGAAATTGTTGGTGAAACTATCCTAGATGGATAGTGTTTGTCATGTCATTTCTGGTGGTATGTGGAATGTCACATAACTCCTCATGGTTTGAGATTTATGGCCTTACGAAGATGAAGGACCCCCACATGAATGCTTGAAGCCCCTAAGGTCAAAGAAGTCAAAGTGACCTAAAAGAAGAAATCATTATTTAAATGATAAAGTAAAGTGACAAAGTCAAGGTGGATTATTTAAATAATAAAGAGAAGTGACAAAATCAAGAAATGATAAAGTAAGGTGACAAAATCAAGAAGGAATATTTA
>JASDQU010102444.1:272028-287522 GCA_032191745.1 Picea mariana
TATATATATATATATATATATATATATATATATATATATATATGTTATGTAGATATATATAAGGGAGCTAGATTCGGGAGGGCTCTCCATTAAAGGGAACCTTTTTCATAATCTACACTTTACCAATTAGGTACCTAATTCCACTTAGTATCCACGTATATTCAAAGGTCGTTACTTCATTTTGTATCGGGGAACTTACATAATTTTGTACCAGGTGGGGTGGAGGGTAGTATTAGTATTATGTTCTCTCTAATATTACCCCCCACCCTCATATATATGTGTGTGTGTGTGTGTGTGTGTGTGTGTGTACATAATATATGTAGATATGCATGTACATATATTATGTACATGATATATGTATATATATATATATGTATATGTGTGTGTGTGTTTGTGTGTGTGTGTGTGTGTGTGTGTGTACATAGTTTCAAAGTTTGAACTGGAAGAAACTTAGTATCTTTACTCAAGAAAACTTAGAAAAACTAGACATAACCCTAAGTAGAAAAAGACCTAATAGTAGTAAGTGTGGGGAGAAACCCTCTAACATCAATTCATAAACCCTTACTTACAAAGGTGCATAGGTGAAGAATAACTCCATAGGTAAACCCTCTCATAGCCACACCTAAAACCTGCACAAGATGTCGATGTTAGCGTAGTAGAGAAAACAAGTCACCCAGACCTGGTAACCCTAGCCACAACTACACGGTAGCCATCTTAAAGAGGTTCGTGCTTCACCATAACCATTCATTATTAGTCAACTTAGGGTAAGGAATAATAAGAGACACTTTGTATAGACTTTTGAATAACCCATACCTGCCATTGAAGCCAAGCAGTCAGAAGAAAAAGAGCCACAAGCATAATCATGTGAGAATTTGTCCATCACTCCAATAGAACCTATGGAGAGACAATTGCATTTGATCAAGTGGAAATAACTCTACAACTTGTATCACAACCCAGAAAAAATTCTAATTCAAAGCAGTTGGACTATTGTGATATGTAGCATTCACATGCATTCCATGCTCACTAGATGGTGAGCAGCTATCGTGTGGGAGTGAGATTCTAAGTTTTGAGAGATGGTGGATCATTCTCATTCCACACGATCTGAAGAAACTTGAGGCATGATCTAAGTTAGCAATGCAAGGTCTCCATCTATCCCAAGCGATAAGCCATGAATCTGAGGGTTGAAACAACACAACAGTAGCTTAATTTTACTAATACTCAGATCTATCACTACGATCAAGGATGAAGGTGTGCAACAAAATTATCACACAATATGCAGGATGACGATTATCTGGAACTTGATCTACAACCAGTAAAAATAATGCATTGTTGATCAATATTTAGAGCCATGGTGGAGAGCCCATGCCTTCATAGAACCCTGCTTCCACTATGGACTATCACCATAGATATATCACTACAAGTGTTGCTTGGCCAAATCCTGTTGAAAGTTGAAGAAAAATGGTCAGCAGTGTTGGTTACAGGGTGTGGTGCTTAGAGGTTATGGCACCACACTATTTTTTAGATGTATATCTTCAGAAGTAGCCACAAGTATAGAGATCCAAAGACTTAAGCCATTATTTGAAGCCAAAGACTAAAAGCACCCTCATTGTGGTAAAACATGCTTGTAAGAAAAAACAACTCGGCCAAAGTGATCTGCACTTTATAGCCTAGAATAGAGCAAAAGGGGAGGCTATTGGAATAGTATAGCCTTTACACAATACCTCGGTCCAAGCTAGACCTTGAAGAGAAACCTACATAAAGGGTTCAAGGGCTAAGTGGGTGGTTGACATCTAGAGGAAGAGTGTGGGAGAGATGATATGTATGCAAACAAATTTATTAGAGGACAAACTAGTGGATGAGAGGGCCCAAATTACAATAGTAACAAGTACAAAAAATTACATTGCAGAGCTCAGTTGTTGTGATCAATGCTATTTTTTGGTCTATAAACAAAACCGCCCCCCACCAAAGAAAATAAAAATGAAGAACAGACGGGGTAGGGTAGCATAGTGAAAGAACGTAAAGGGAAGAAAACCAAACAAGCTTGAGGAAACAGATTTAAATGCCATTCATTGACCCCCTCTTAAATGGTGGTGGATCTATTTTAATGCATTTAATTGCTCCGATAATCAAAATTCAAATCAACCTGCCTATGAAACTCTACTCGGGACAAGAGGCAATTTTATGTTATTTTTAATTTTAACTTTATTTGAGATATGACAAATCTGACAGCAGGAGAATAGATAAGAAACACAACACTCAAATCAAATATTGTTGTTTGAGACAGAGTTGGGATCCACTTGCCATGTATTTTTTGTTTCTTAAGTTATTGAAACAATAAGTTAAACATGGATCCAAATGAGCCTATTCCTCGAATGTTTTCTATTTGATTAGTATAATGTCATTCCTATTATGTTTTCTTAGAACTTTAAAGGTACGATATTTTATGGCAACATAATTTATGCACAAAAGGAATTTTTATAATCCAGTGGGGTTGTGTTTCAAATGTCCAATGAAAAGTTTACACAATTATTCTTCAATGTCTTTTCTTGTTCAATTATTTATGATACCATATACTTTAGATTCAATCATTTATTTATGATACTATATAGTTTATAATGTATAGTAAAGAAATGCATGGCCATTGAGATTATGTCACATGACATATTAAAGACATATCAAAGAAGGGAATCAACTATTTCTTCAATCTACTCTAGGGACACTATTGTTGAAGTGATAAGACTCTAATTATTTTCCCAATTTTGTAAACAATCACAACAACTTGGATTTGTTGAAGGAGATGGGAAAATATGAACCACTCCAAACTTTACAAAGCTTCCAAAGGGATAAAATCCCTAGGCCTAATGGCCTACCTATGGAATTCTTCCTATGATGCTATGAATTCATTTCAAAGGACCTAAGGAGGGTGGTGGAGATCACAATAAACATAGGATAAATGCTTGGGGCCTATAATACTACCTTCATTGCTTTAGTCCCAAAAGAGGATAATCCAACAACTTTTGAAAAGTTATGGCCAATATCCTTGTGCAACATTTACCAAAGGTCATTTCCCAAAAATTGAAAAAGGTTTTATCAAAACAAATCTCAAGTGAGTGGTTTAGGTTTCTGGAAGCAAGACAATTCCATGAGGTCGTTGGGATAGCTAAGGAAAACCTCCATTCGATCAAGATAAAAAATTAACAGTCGATAATAATCAAAGTGGACCTCTTCAAATCCTACGACATGGTAAGCTAGCTATACCTAAGATTGATCCTCATTCACTTAGGTTTTTGTCATAATTTTGTAGTATGGGTGATGGGCTACATTACCTCACATATTTCTACTTATAGTTAAAGGTTGAGTAGATTACTAGAAGAGGCATCAGAAAATGGAAGCTTTAAAGGAATTTGCATTGGCCAGGCTTGCAATATCACACATCATTTGTTTATGGATGTTGTACTAATTTTCTGTGAAGGCACTAGAAGGATAGTTTAAAAGTTTAAAAACATTATGGACTTATTTTGCAAAGCTACAAATACACCAATAAATCTTGAAAAATCCACTATGTCCATGTGGGATGTACCAAATCATGAACAAGTATATTTCTCCCAGTTATTTTTGTATCAGATGATAGATGTAGATCAAGGATTAAAGTAGTAGGGCTTCCACTTGAAACCAAATATATGCAAAAAAGGTGAATAGCAATGGTTGATTGCCAAAGTAGAAAAGAAGATAAACCATTGGTGCAATCGGTGTCTCCAAGAGGGGGAAGATTGATACTTGTCAAAGTTATCCTAGAATCCATACATGTATATTATATTTCATTAGCTTGGGTCTCGAAGGGTGTATTGGAAGCAATTATAAAATTGTGCTGCAAATTTATCTGGTCGGGAGAAAAATCTAGGAAAGGACTTGTGTTGGCATCTTGGAAAAAGTTGGTGGTCCCAAAAGCAAATGCAGGATGGGGCCTAAAAAAAACATCCCTCTTCTCAAAGGCCCTAGTAGAAAAACTCTATGGATGTTGGTCCAAGGAAAAGGACTATGGGTCTAGGTAATAACATCTAAGTACTTGTATCTAGCCACAGTAGAGGATTGGATTAGGAACCCCAAGAAATATATGCATAATGCCTCAATTATATGGAAAGTTATGAACTTGTTTTTATGACTAATTGTTAATTGGTTGATATGGGATGTGAGTAGAGGTTATAAATTCCATATAGGACTTGACACGTAGATATGTTGAAAATACCAACACATACTACCTTCTTCAGTGACACATGAACTTCGAAGCTAAGGGTTTTTTGGTCGGAATGGTGTAGTTTATGCCAACAAACAAACAAAACTATAGATCACTTACTTTTGACCTTCTCCTATTCCAAAGAGGTATGGAAAGAAGTTGGAAGTCTGGCAGGGCTAAGGAATGCATGGGAAAGAGGAAGCACTAAAGAAGCCTTCAGGTCTTGATATATAAACAAGGACACAAAGAAGATGAGAAATCTGCCACTCAATATAGTCTGGGGAATTTGGCTTACTAGAAACCTAAAGATTTTCGAAGCATAGGAGACCCTACCCCTGAAATGTGTAGTTTAGTCTCCCAACATACTAAATGCTTACCCACAAGTCGAGGAAAAAAAAAAATATTGAGCAAAAAAGAGGAATTCGTCAATACGAATATTCCTTGGGCATACTTTGATGGTGCCTCTCAAGGGAATCCTCCAGTAAGAGGCTCAAAAGGAATCTCGCATCTTTCGTCAAATCATAGCATAACTCTCAAAGGTGGCATTGGGTAGGAAACAACAACTATTGTGAACTGATGTCTCTTAAATTAACCCTCCAATTGGCTCAATAATATAGTGTTACACAACTACAAAATTTTGGGGATTCTTTACTAGTTATCCAATGGATTCAAAAGGAATCATCTCTTGGAAATTTTACTTTACAACCAATTTTTGATGATATACAACGAGAGATGATGGCCTTCACACATGTTTATTTATCTCATATATACATGGACAAGAATGTGGTAGTAAATGGCCTTTAAAAGGAGGTGTTGAGGCTAGAGCATGGCACTTGGACTATTTCCATCTTTCAGGATGGACACACAATTGATGTTCCTCTCCATGGATATAATTTCCTTTTTTTTTTAAGTGGACAAATTGCATATTGGCCTTTTGAAATATGTAAGTTTGTCTTTCCAAATCATGGGACAGCCATTTTTTTAATATATGTAACTTACTCGGCCCCCATCTAGGTCACATTTGCTAAAATGACTCAATAAATTTTCTGATACTAAATCTATATGCAAAAATAACACTCGGCGTGACATTCATACACATGTAATTATCTATGTTGCCTAAAAATGTAAATACAATTTTGCTTAATTGTGCATAACAACAACTAAATATCATACAGTGACATTCATCCACGTAAACATGGATTTAAATGCATCATCTTGCTCACAACAAGCAATAACCAAATATATTTCAGAGTAAATTGCACAGCAACTATATCAGCATTATACATGAGTAAACACGACAAATAAAACACTTATCTTACAAAATGTGCAACTCATTGCAGAGAATGGATGTTCCTCCCAACTGTAGCCTTATTGTTCCAGTTCTCAACAACAAGACACCCCTGAGCTGGGGCTATGAATCCACAAGAGACAATGATCCCTAAGGTTTGCTAATGTTACCCTCTCAACGGTCACGCTCACAACTAAATTCCAGTCCACCATCTCTCTTCCCCTCAACCTGCATAACCCAATGGATGGAATCCCCCTTCACTGCTCATAGTCCTTCATGCCTTTCCACTCCCCTCCAGGGCTTCCAACACAGGTTCGACAGGAATTCTACTTGTTGGGACCTTAGGAATTCTATAGCTGCAATATAAATTCGCCAAGTAGCAAAACGCATGATTCCTTGGAGAATTTCAAACAACATGTCACACACAGGACCATGGCCTCCTTCTCCATGAAATTACAGTTTCAAACAGTTTCCAAACATGCCCACAACAATTTCCTTCAAGCTTCAGCACTCAGAACTCCATTGTTGGCTAGAAAACTCCACGTAAAAACTGTTTTTTATGCAAAAACGTGAATGAACTGTTATGTTCCTCTACCCATACGAATTTCCTCCCTTTCTCTTGCTCGCTTGACTTACACTCTTCCCCAAGTTGGTTGTATTCATCCCCCGTGCTCTCAATAACTATGGGATGTGACTCTCACACCCACCCTCTTACATGAATTCAATGATTGGGCTCTAGAACACTCAACAACTAATGGAAGGTTCAATGTAAGGATAATTTAGAAAGAAATAAGAAATGGGTTTTGGTTTAAGAGACATGGGTAAACTCTCCCCCTTTGATCCCTTCCTTCTCTTGTGGATACTTAGCCCCAAAATCTTCGTCCGTGTTTATCTACAGTTGGCGATACAAATTATTCATTATATTCAATTTACATCATTTACATATTACATCACTTTGGCTCTCGGCCATATACTACATTTACAGTATACATCACTTAGCTCTCAGCCATATATTACATCTACAATATACATCGCTAGTTTAGGGTTTGAAAATGAGGATGTTATATTCCCCTCCCCCTACAAACTACATTGTCCTCAATGCACATAACCATATAGTTTACACATTGACATATATAAAAGCATTGCATCAAAATACTTGATAATTCTGCAACTTAATGACTCACGCAAAAATTCCAACCAACAACTCCCTTTACTCCTCAAACCACACATTGGTTGGACAAGAAATCTCAGAGTTGTGACTCCAGGAACTTCAGTTGCCAATATGGGGTCTTCATTCGCTTATGTACAAATGTACATTCAATTTTCTTCAAAATTTTAAAAAATTTGTGGGTATGCTTCCCACATGGCTTCCTCTTGCTCCCATGTAGGATGTTCAAGACCGTAATAGTTCCATTAAACCTTTACCAAGCCAATGGCTTTATTCATGAGCACTTAGACTTTCCTGTTCATGATGCACATTGGTTCCACCCGGAAATCCCCTTCGTGTTCCACCTGGATCACATTCCAATCAATCACATGATTAGGATCAGATACACACCTTTTTAATAAAGACAGATGGAACATGTTGTGAATTCTCATGGATGCAGGTAATTCTAGCATGTGTGCAACTAACCCTATCTTTTTTAAGATATCAAAAGGCCCACAATATATCCTTGCAAACTTTGGGCAACTTCCCAATTTCAGCAAGCTTCTCTTGGCTTTAACTTTTAAAAACACATGTTCTCCTAATTTGAATTCTCTATGTGTTCTCCCTTTATCGGCATAACTCTTTTGTCGATCTTGTTCAACTTTCAAATTATGCCTGATCTTTACCATTTATTCTTCCATTTCCCTTAACAATTATGGCCCAATCACAGTTGTCTGCTAGGTTATCCCAACTTACTAGTGTGTTGCATTTTCTACCATATAATGATTTAAACATACTCATCTTCAATGATTCCTGATACTCATTATTATAAGCAAACTCAACTAAATGGATATAGTCCTCCCACCTAGAAGGATTGTCCATTACATGCATTCTCAAAATGTCTTCAATTATCCAATTAACCCTTTCTGTCTGCCCATCTGACTCTAGGTGGTATGTTGTACTTAAATTTAAATTGGTCCCAAATCCTTTAAACAACCCCTTTCAGTCCGACACTATTGCCTTAGGCACACCATGTATCCTATCAATTTCTCTCATATAAATTTCTACAATATTGGTTGCCTTATGAGTTACTTTTACAAGAATGAAATGTGTGGCCTTTGTAAGCTTGTCTGCCACTACCATGATGGAATCATGTTGCTTTGTTGTCCTAGGAAATTTGGTAATGAAAATGATAGTAACAATTTCCCATTTCCATTCAGGAATGGGAAATGGCTGCAACAATCCTGATGGATGTCTATGCTCAGCCTTTACCTTCTGACATTCCATGCATCTGGCCAAATAATCAGTGACATCTTTCTTCATACCATGCCAAAAATATTGGCCTCTTACAGTTGTAATAGTTTTCTGATATTCTAGATGTCCAACATATGGCACATTATGCATCTCCTTTAGAACTAAAATTTTCAATTCCTACGAATTTAGAACATCAAATTTGTTCTGGAATAAGAGTTCCATCCTCTTCTAGCTTGTAATCCTTATATTTTTGTCGTATATCATTGTGTTGTAAGCTTTCTGTAACTTGCACATAATGTTGATCTATTGTTACAACCTCTAGAATTTTATCTTTCAAATCTAGTATGTACATACTAATGGTTGTAGCATGCATTTTATGCACCCTTCTGCTGAGTGCATCAACCACCTTGTTCTCTTTTCCTTTTATGTACTTGATATGAAAGTTATATTCGCCAAGAAATTCCAGCCATCTAGTTTGTCTAGCATTTAGTGTTGATTGTTCAAACAAATATTTCATACCACTGTGGTCTGTCCTTAATTCAAATTTTTGGCCCATAAGGTAATGTCTCCACATCCTTAAGGCATGTACTATGGCTGCCAACTCTAAGTCATTTGTAGCATAATGTATTTCATGCTCCTTCAATTTTCTGGACTCATAACAAATTACATGCCCATTTTGCATAAGCACTCCACCGAGCCCTTCCTTGCATGCATCTGTGCACACAACAAAATCCTCATCTGGATCTGCAACCTTTAAAATAAGGGAACTAGTTAGCAAATCCTTTAAACACTAGAAATTTTCTTCCCACTTGGCACTCAACTCAAATTTCACTCATTTGTTTTGCAAATATGTTATTGGGTGTGCAATCTTGGAGAATCTTGCAATGAATCTCTTGTAGTAACTAGCTTGACCCATGAATGATCTAACCTCTGAAATGTTTGTTGGCGTTGGCCAACTCTTGATTGGTTCAATCTTTTATGGATCCACTGTCATGCCATATTCCAAAACAATGTGACCCAAATAATGGATTTGCTTTTGATAAAAAAAAACGCATTTACTCAATTTGGCATACAATTGGTGCTCTCTTAACACTTGTAGCACCATCCTCAGATGTCGCTCGTGCTCTTCCTCTATCTTGGAATAGATAAGAATGTATTCCAAGAATACAATGATAATCTTGTCCACGAAATATCTAAACACCCCATTCATTAGACACATAAATGTAGTTGGTGCATTTGTCAACCCAAAAGGCACCACCACAAATTCATAGTGTCCATACCTTATCCTAAAGGTTGTTTTGCTAGTGTCTTCTTCTTTGATTCTCACTTGATGATAGTATGACCTCAATTCAATCTTGGATAATATCTTTGCTTCTTTTAGCTGATCAAAAAGATCATCGATCCTTGGCAAAGGATATTTACTCTTGACTGCAACCTTGTTCAGTTGTTTGAAGTCAATACATAACATCACCATTCCATATTTTTTCTTGACAAAAAGAACGGGGGCACCCCAAGGGGAAACACTTGGGCGTATGTACCCTTTCTTTAATAGCTCTTCTAGCTGCATTTGCAACTCTTTTAGCTCTGACATACTCATTCTATAGGGAGTCTTAGATATTGGAGCAACTCCAGGAATTAAGTCAATAGAGAAATCTATATCCATCTTTGGTGGAAATCCTAGCAACTCCTCAAATACATCTTCAAACTCCTTCAATACTAGATAATATTCAATACTTGGCTCGTTTTCCTCCATTGGCTCTTCCATATGCGTTGCATATAGTTGGCACCATTTTCTAAAACTTCTTTTTAGCTGCAATGCTGAAATTTATAGGATAGATATAGGCCTCGGAATACCTTGCATTGTCCTTGAATTACCTTCCTCATCAAGACATGTGAAACCCCTATTATAACAATCTATGACAACATGATTCTTTTCTAACCAATCTATACCAGTCAACTAGTCATAAGACCCAAGCGGTATGATGTTCAAATATGCCTTAGTGTTAATTCCATTCATGTTTATAGGACATTCTTTAACAAACTCATTAATTCTTCTCTTGGTTCCAATAGCTAGCTGAACTAACCAAGACTTTTCATGCTTACATTTCTTCAATTTAAATCTTTCAACTAGATTTGGATCTATATATCTATGACTAGCTCCATAATCAATTAAACTAGCTATGGGATGATTATCAATCTTACCTTCCACTCCAAACATGTGGGATTGATAGTCTACTTGTTTATTGTTCAAAGATACATAGATCCTTGGCATGCTTTTACCCAGGTCCTTTACTATCTCCTCCTTCTTGATGTTATGCACATTCCTCATCTTATTTCTTCGGTGAGGACAATATTTATACATGCGATGTCCTTCGCATCCCCGACACTTTATGGGTTGTTGTCTTGGCTTGTTTCCCAAGGACTCTATCATTTTCTGGTCACCTTGAGATGGATTCCCTTATTGATACGTTTGAGATCCATTTATGATGAAAGGTAGCTTGAATCCTTTCTTCCTTTGATCCAAATTTCCTTTCTTCTTGTCATTCCATGCCTTTTGGAAAGATGACCTTCCTCTATTCTACTCATACAAATACTTATCCTTTCTTATGGCCTCTTCTAAATTCTTCGGCTCATCGAGCTAAATTTTATTCTTGTAGAAGGATGGAAGTCCACTTAAGAACTTATGAATTTTGACCTTCTCATCTCTGGTGAAACTCACATATCTGAGAAGTTCCAAGAACTTTCTCTCATATTCATCCATGGTCATGCTCCCAAATTTGAGTTCAAAGAACTCTTGCATCTTCTTGTCATAATATTTCTCTAACAAATATTGTTGTTGAAAATATCTCTTGAACTGCTTCCAAGAAATTATTTTCTCATCAAAGTGCTTAACCTGCTTCAGTCGATCCCACCACATAGATGCATTTCCCTGAAGGTGGTAGGTTGCAATTCTGGCTTCTGCATTTGATGAGTAGTCATGCAACTGGAAATATTTCCTCATTCCTAGCAACCATGCTTCTGCATCTTCTCCTTTCTTGTTTTCTCCATCAAAAGATGGTGGCTTGATTTTCCTTAGCTCCCCTTGCAAGTTGTATGTCCCATGTCTCCTTCTTTGATGCCTGACAGGATATATACTTAGATTTCTTGTCGACCTTGAACATGCATATGTTCTTCTATTCGTGTTCCCTGGGAATGATGATTTTGATGCGTGGTAATACTCCTTGACCATCTAGATCCTTCATGATCATCTCTCCTATCATGAGATCTAGATGCTTCCACTTGCCTTGCAATAGCTTTCTGCTTTGTGCCTGAGTCTTTGTTGACTTGCTTCTGCAGCATATTCAATCTTTGTAGTATTTCTTCTTAAGCCTTCATAATCTTTTCATTGTCGACCCTCTAGCTCTCCACTTCTTTATGCAGGCTTCTCATGGTTACAGGTTCCTACTTCTCTTCTTCTTCCATTAGACTCAATCTCAGTATTAGCCATGCTGACCTGCAAATCTCTAATATCCTCTTCATGGCTATAATACCCTTGTGCATCATCCATGTCTCTAGTTCTCATATAGGAACTAAAGTATGCCTTCCTTTATCTCTAATTCTGCAAGAATGTGCATGTAATAATTGTTGTTAGAATTAAGCATATCGCAAGACATTTATTAAATAGATTATAGGTTATTATTCACATCAATTTATGAAGAACATAATGCACCAAGTCAAAATTCAATTTCTTAAACACATTCTTCTCTGAAACATCTCTCCAATGATTGTACTCATGCCTTATTATGAGTTATAAGCGAAAAGTTACAACATTTGCATGTTGCAATTTCCACCTCCTCATTGCTACATAATTGTTTTATTAATTTCTAGGAAACTTTTAGCACCCAATTTAAAATTTTGGGTGGACATATATTTTCTCCTCCTCGAGACCTTTCCAAGGACTATTCATTTGCTCAATTCTGAGCTACGAGGTGAAAGTTATGGTCTAAAGAAGTTTTGATTGTTTTTTCCCAAGTTATCCTTGTATGCTACATACCTCTTCTTTTTCTTCTTGCACATTTTTACATACCCAAATCCCCAATCTAGATCCATGGTTGTCTTTTATGGTTCACAATATCTACATAGACTACTTATGTGCCTCAAACGAACTTCTGAACAATGAGTTATGCCCTTTGGAAGTAAATTGGTGCCAAAATTTTACCTTAACTGTTTCAGTTGTAACTTTCTAATACGAGCTCTGTTTTAGGCCCGGAATAGCTCATTGGATAGCTCTCTCAGAGTTCTTTTATTTAAGCTACAGATATAGAGTGTACCTTGGTATCCTATGAGCTTGTGTGTTTTGTTGCCTAAAAACATCGTTTATGGCCTCAAAATTGCCTCGCAAGTTATGACCTTCAAAAACCCAAAAAAAATATTAAAAATTTAAATGTTTTACTGTTTTAAAAGTCCTTTAATGTAAAGTCGTCAAACTCAAAATTGAAAAAAAATATGGACTGTTGATCCACTCTCCATCGGTCATCGATGATCGGATATTTCTTATTGTAAACCAAACTTTCCCATCGATCTCCCCGACACCTGATCATCGACCATCAGAGATTTCCCTTGGCAAATAAAAATTGCTCGTGAATCTCCTCAATGCTCGATTATTGGCCATCATAGATTTCTCTTGGTAAACCAAAACTGCTCATGAATCTCCCTTATGCCTGATCATCGACCATTGGCCATCAGATATTTCTCTTGGAAAACCAAAACTACTCGTGAATTTCCTTGACACTCGGTCATCCACCATCAGCCATCTCTTTGCTAACGTGGCATGACACATCACCTTGAGGCATCAACTTGGATGATGTGGCATGACACATGGATATTCACGCCATTATCCTCTTTTCCTTTGTCAACAATCAACCACTTATCTTAGAAGACTTAAAACACTCCTCCAAATCCGTTGATGCCTTATCATCGGCCATCGATGATCAGAGATTTCTCTTGGAAGATTGAAAACTCTCGCCAACTTCTGTTGATCCCAAAACATCAGCCATCGGCCATCGGCCATCCCCTTTGGATGCATGAAACCTTCACCAAATCCTGTCGATCCCCGACCATCAGTCATCGGTGAACTTTGTTGGCAACTTTGACACTTGGAAAATTTTGGTGAATTTCCCCTACAAATATAGGCCATTGATCTTCCGACCAAAATGATCTTTATCATTGATTCTGCTCCGACTTCCAAACAGCCGAAAATGAATATGGACCATCAATCTGCCTCATTTTCCAAATCACTAAAAATGAATCTCGGTCGTTGATTTAATCAACCTTCCAAACGGTTGAAACCTTGTAAAATTTTAAATTTATCACATTGAATCTTGTTTGTTGATCTCAAGATCAAGCGCGATCTCAGTTGTTGATTCGTTGAACTCACCTAGCTCCGTCAGACTTCATTAAAACGAAAAATTCAACCTTTCAAGTCAAATTTAACTCAGTAACCTAGCTTATTGACCCCTTTAAACATCTTAGACATTTATGAGGCAACCAAATTTAAAATCTTCCCACGAATTTGAGGATTTTCACTATGGTTCTCCACCGTTTTTCCCCAAATTCGCTAAGACCAAAGTCTGTAACAATGAATTTGCCCAAATTCACTCTAGTACTTGGCCCATATGGGTCCAGTGTTGAACCAGAAGCTCTAATACCACTATGTAATGTACCCATCCCCCAGTTGGGTCATGTCATTGCTAAAATGACCTAATAAAATTTTCTGATATTAAATCTATATGTGGAAATAACACTCAACATTACATTCATACACATGTAACTATCTATGCTGCTTTAAAATGTAAATACAATTGTTTAAATATGCATAGCAACAACTAAATAGCATACAACGACATTCAACCACATAAACAAGGATTTAAATGCATCATTCTACTCACAGCAAGTAATAATAACCAAATATATTTCAGACTAAAATGCACAGCAGCTATATCAACATTATACATGAGTAAACACAACAAATAGAACACTTATCTTATAAAATGTGCAACCCATTGCAGAGGACAGACGTTCCTCCCAACCATAGCCTTGTTGTTCCAGTTCTCAACAACAAGACACCCCTAAGCTGGAGCTATGAATCCACAAGGGATTGTGGTCCCTAAGGTTGGCTAATGTTCCCCTCTCAATGGTCACACTCAGAGTTAAATTATAGTCAACCAGCTCTCTTCTCCTCAATCTACACAACCCAAGGGATGGAATCCCCCTTCACTTCTCATAGTCCCTTAGGCTTTTCCACTCCCCTCTAGGGCCTCCAACATAGGTTGGTTAGGAATTCTACTTGTTGGGACCTCAGGAATTCTAAAGTTGTAACACAAATTCGCCCAACAGAAAAATGCATGCTTCCTTGGAGAATTTTGAATAGCATGTCACACACAGGCCCGCGGCCTCCTTCTCCATGAAATTACAGCTCCAAAAAGTTACCAGACATGCCCACAACATTTTCCTTCAAGCTTCAGGACTCATAACTCTATTGTTGACCAAAAAACTCCATGTAATAACTGCTCTCTATGCACAAATGTGAATGAATAGTTTTGGTCCTCTACCCATACGAATTTCCTCCCTTTCTCTTGCTTGCTTGACTTGCACTCTTCCCCAAGTTGATTGTACTCATCCCCCGTGCTCTCAATAACTATGGGATGTGACTCTCACACCCACCCTCTTACATGAATTCAGTGATTGGTTTCTAGAACACTCGACAACTAATGAAAGGTTCATGGTAAGGATAATTTAGAAAGAAATAAGAAATGGGTTTTGGTTTAATAGACATGAGTAAACTCACCCCCTCGGCCCCCTTCCCTCTCTTGTGGATACTTAGCCCCCAAATCTCTGTCGGTGTTCGTCTGTAGATAGCAATACATTTTATTCATTATATTCAATTTACATCATTTACATATTACATTGTTTTGGCTCTTGGCCATATACTACATTTACAATATACATCACTTGGCTCTCGACCATATACTACATCTACAATATACATCGCTAGTTTGGGGTTTGAAAATGGGGATGTTACAATATACAGCTCGGAGATCCATGATTGTTTATGTTATCACTCCAAGAAACCCTTTGTGGTTGCAGACCAAAGGTGCTTGGTAACTTAAGAAATGAATGTTTTTGTATTTTGTAAATGTGGATCAATGGGACAACTCAATACANCTTATAGCATTCAAACATGAAAATGATAAACAAATAGACAGTGCTCTCAAAGATTGATTAATCAGCAGGTAGCTTTAAAGTGGGTGGAGAACAAATTGTAACTAAACCAGTGCAAAGCAGGGTCTAAGAGACAATCAAGAGACTTATTATCAGGCTATGAGCTAAACAATGGGATGACAGCCATTCAAATCTTGACAACACAGATAATAATGCAGAAGAAAGATGGAAAGCTGACAATCAAAATTGAAAGGAACCCGTGATCTGTATTAACATAGAAAGTCTGAGTACAAAAAGAGTATTTCTCTATCCAGAATCGAACCCTTAGTGCTCCAAATGTCTTTGGCTTTATAGCCTCTTACAATCAGTTT
>JASDQU010102444.1:315993-331768 GCA_032191745.1 Picea mariana
AACACAGGACCAGGGGCTGACAATGAGGGGCCTAACGAACTAGTGCCTAGCGCCTTGCCATATGGCGGGCTCCCATATGACCAGGGGCCAACGCATAAGAGGTTGCACCCCAATATTTCTCCAAATGTGGGTTATAAACTTTATAATATGGATTTTATTGTTTTTATTCAACTATTTTGGAGATTTTTGGCCCTTTTGGGGGGGATATTAGGCCCTTTTTGAGGCCAGATCTTGGGGGGAAGTTGGGATATGGTTACCAAATTCAGATCTATATAAACCAAGCCTTCTTGAGGCCATGAAAGGAGATTCAGAGCAGGTTTATGTTGAATATTTTCCAAGCCAAAGCCATTTTTATGTAGGGAAGTTGTTGAGGAGCGCACCTTTGTGGGCCATTTCTGGGAGCTCCGGTCATCTGATTTTAGTGTCGTTTCTTCTATTGGGTTCTTGAGATCTGGGAGAACAAGACTAGGTCAGTTTTGTAACTTTTTGGCACTGTTGTGATGTACTTATTGAGCTTTGAACATAAATAAGAAAGCCTCACCCACTGAGACAAAGGCCCGAAGACGTAGGCGAGATTGTCGAACTTCGTTATCACATTGGTGTTATGGTTTTTTGTTGTTCTATGCTTCATTTCAGTTCTATACATGTTCATATGTCTGCTATATTTCTTTTATAACTTATTCTTCTTTATTTAAGCTTCCTAATTGGTTAATCAAGACATGCATAATAACTCAACCATAGTCGTGTAAAAGATCTTTTCAGATCTATAACAATGGATCCATAGAAGATTGAATCCATTAGAGGATGGTTAACACCAAGGAAGGTAATGGAGGTGAGGTCACTCATGGGGCTTGTTGGCTACTACAAGATATTCATAGAGAGATTCTTCAAGATTGCTCACCCCATCACTTATTTGAAAAAGAGGAGAATAAAGTTTGAATGGACTTCAAAGTGTGAAGAAAGTTTCAAGTTGTTAAAGAAATTGTTAACTAGTGCGCCTATTTCAAAGATTACAGATCCAAATAAGGATTTTTTGGCGTGCACATATGCATGCAAAGAGGGACTTAGTGGAGTCTTTACTCAGAATGGACATGTCATTTGTGATGAGTACATAAAACTCAAAGAGCATGAAATTAATTATGCCACACATGACTTAGATCTTGCTGCCATAGTTCACTCATTAAAGATGTGGAGGCATTATTTAATGGGAAATAACTTTGAATTAAGGACAGACCATAGTGGTCTGAAGTATTTGTTTGAGCAACAAACTTTGAATGTTAAGCAAACTAGATGGCTAGAATTCCTGAGTGAATATGACTTTGATATCAAACATATTAAAGGAAAGAAGAATAAGATTGCAAATGCACTCGACATAAGGGTCCATGTAATGCATGCTACAACTATCAGCATGCATAAATCATATTTAAATAACATGATTTTAGAGGTTATTGTTGCAGATGGGCATTACCTACAGGTAAAGGAAGGTCTACAATAGGAAAATGTACAACATAAGTACAAAGAATATCAGTTGGAAGCAGATGGAATATTTATGCATAAAATTATAGTTTATATTCACAATTCAAGTGAAATAAAGAAGTTGGTATTAAAATAAATGCATAATGTTCCATCTGTTGGACATCTAGGTTATTAGAAAACCATTGCAACATTGAGAATCCAATACTTTTGGCTAGGTACGAAGAAGAATGTGGTTGATTACATAGCCAGATGTATGGAGTGTCAAAGAGTGAAGGTTGAGCATAGACACCTAGTAGGTTTTCTACAACCATTACCAATTCCATAATGGAATTGGGAGGTAGTAACCAAAATTTTCATTACAAAGTTTCCCAGGACAACAAAGTAGGATGATTCGAAAATGGTGGTAGTGGATAAGCTAACAAAGGTTGTCCATTTTATTTCAGTTAAACTGAGTCATAAGGTAGCTAACATTGAAAAAATATATATGAAGGAAATTTCCAGGTTGCATGGAATGCCTAAGGCAATTTTGTTAAATTGAGATCCCAAGTTTAGTTCAAACTTCTGGAAGGAATTGTTCAAAGGATTACGCAAATCTAAATTTTAATACAATATATCATCCACATGAAAATGGGTAAAAAGAGAGAGTTAATCAAGTAATTGAAGATATGTTGAGGATGTATGTGATGGATAAGCTATTGAAGTGGATAATTATTTAC
Source organism: Picea mariana (assembly GCA_032191745.1). NCBI lineage: Eukaryota > Viridiplantae > Streptophyta > Pinopsida > Pinales > Pinaceae > Picea > Picea mariana. The sequence continues at coordinate 318,186 of JASDQU010102444.1, forward strand.
ATTGGTTGAGTTTGCCTACAACAATGGGTATTAAGCTTCATTGAAAATGAACCCATTTGAAGCTCTATGTGGTAGGAAATGCAATACTCCAGTAAGCTGGAAAAATTCAAGAGATAGAGTAGTACTTGGGCCTAAGATGCTTAAGGAGATTGAAGAGTAAATGGTAAAGATCAAATAGAATTTGAAGGCAACTCGTGACATACAAAAGAGTTGTGTAGATAAAAACGGGAGGGACAGAGAATTTAAAGTGGGAGAGCATGTGTTTATGAAAGTAAAGCCCAAGAAGAGCTCACTAAAGTTGGGAAGTTGCACCAAGTTAGCAACTAGATTTTATGGTCCATTTGAGATACTCTATAAGATAGGGCCAGATGCATACATGCTTGCATTGCCTACTTCCATGAAAGTGCATAATGTGTTTCATGTATCTTTATTGAAAAAATATGTGCATGATCCTAACTATGTCATTGATTGGACTTTGATTTAGGTGGAGCTCGAAGGAGACTTTCAAGTGAAGCTAGTGCGTATCTTGGACTGAAAAGTCAAGGTGCTTTGGAACAAAGCCATTGGGTAGGTAAAGGTCCAATGGACTTGCTACAGCCTCGAGGAGGCGACATGGAACCTAGAAGATGTCAGGCGAGAGTCGTACCTGTAACTATTTTGAAATTTTGTTGTAAGCCAATTTTGGATTACATATATATATATATATATATATATATATATATGATGTTATGCACTGAGGACAATGCAACAAAATTTTAGGGGGAGGGGAATGTAACACCCCAATTTTGATCCCCATAAATGAAATGTAAATGTATATATGTGATCAAAGCCTGAGAGCTCAACAAGATGATCGAGGGCCAAATAATGTAAATATGTATATTTAAAGCTATTATTAATAAAAATATATATACATCACTGGTTGCAGAAGAAGGGGACGAAAATGATGGGGTCTATGATTTCACAAGAGGAGGCTTAAGGGGGGCTCAAAGGGGCCAAAACCTGAAAATGCATTATATTATTATAATCCAAAGTCCTTACCTTATCATATGTAAAAGATAGATCAACCTAGGAATGTGTGCCAAGGTAGTTGGGGGTGGGCTTCCTTCGGTGCCAAGTGGAAACTTAAGAACATGCAAATTTAACCTTTGGGAATGGAGGGATTCACCCATTGGGTGACCATCATTTGAACTACATATGATAGCTAGTCACTATTCCTACAGGTGTTGAGTGAATTTGTCCATTGTTTCGGCCATCGTCCTAGCAGCCTTCAACCCTTCATTTGGTATCTCTGAGCGTTATTCCAATTCTTATTCTCCTGTATCAATCGATTGGTTAATTGGAGGTAATTCCACCATTGAGATAACTTAATCTAACCATACTACAATATGCATGTAAGATGTCTTCAAAAGAAAAATATGACTTTTCATATGGAAAAAGCATAAAAATATATATAGTTTAAAAAAAAGGCATTGAAAATGGACTATGAATGTCAAAGTTATGCCTTCTGAATAAATGCATAAAGAATAACCAAGGTGTCATGTGGTAGGTGGAGGTTTGCTCATGTGGTAATGAATTCATGAAAAAGTTGAAAAAGTTAAAAATTTGTCATTCTTGTTTAATTTTATCCTATAAAACTCACTTTTACAAAAAAAATGTTTTTATAATGTAAATGACTCACTTTTACAAAACAAGTGAGAATTACTTTTACAATAAAATTACTTTATAACTTAAAGTTGCATGCAAAGAATAGTTTTAAAAAATAACAATAAAATTACTTTATGATTGACTTACTCTATAATTTAAGTGAGTTGCACTTTACAATACAATTATGTTTAATTTAAGTGAGTTGCACTTTAGAATAAAATTATTTATAACTTAAAGTTGCATAAGTTTTTACAAAAAATAAGTGAATATGCCACAAAGTTGATATTCTCTGCATATAAACACAAAGCAATTAAGCTTTATTGTCCTCATAAAAACATCAATATCAATATCAAAACATCACATGAAAAGTGAGGACCATCTCTTTTGTTTTTTAGCAAACAAAAGTCAACTAAGGCATGTGAAGGTTGCCACATGCCACTTTTAGAAAATTTCATATTAAATTTGTTTCAATTTATTTTTTATGTTTTAAAAATAAAGTCACTTTAGAGGTATTTATGTCCCATCGATAATCTCTTTGACCAAAAATGTAATGAGTGGAATTTAAATTTTTTGAAAAATCTTTTTTATTTTCAAAAAAATCAATTTAATAAATTGTTTTTTGAAAATATTGAAAAACTTTATAATAACTTATAGTGTGAAAAATGAAGTAATGCAATGTCTAAGGACTTTGACATGCAAATAAAAAGTAAAAGCACTAATAAAAAGAAAGACTTAAACTCGAGATCTCTATTTTAATAAAAATAATCTTCAATTAGGTGAGTTATTACAAAATACATAACAAATGTTAAAAAGGAGTGAGACTTTTTTTTTGAACGCTTGGTCTCCTCGAAATGTATGTTTGCCCCGAATTCATTGTTTTTGCCTATAAAAAACTTTAAACACCATTGCACATAAAAACAAAAAAAATTTCAAAATTTGTTTTCCGAAACTTAATAAATTTGGGGTTAATTCTCAATTGATCTATCTGGCAAATGCAATTTTTCTTCTTTGTTTTTGATTTGCCAATATCACACAAAATGCATGACAAAGAGCATATGTAAACATGTTGGGTTCCTGATTTACTAAGCTCGCACAAGGTGCATGATAAAGAACATACACATATCAGAAAGGGAACAAATTGGAAATATAAATTAAAAAACCAAAATGAAATATTAAAAAAAAAAAAAAAACTTTAAAAATGACACTTTATACCTCTAGATCCGATATAAATGATTGTGTCTTAGGCAAACAAAAATCTTTTCAAGTGAAACGAAAAGCATTCGTAGCTGAAACAATGTTTTGGATGCAGTGGAGTGGTTCATTCAATCCAAAAATGCTTAGAAATTACATAATCCAAAATTCCTTTAATGCATGCATTGACACGGGTTCAAAATATTGATAAAAAAAATATGAGCAGGTATTCATAAGAGCTCTAATAATGTGTTGAGTAAAGGCAACCACTCACACAAACATATCAAATATTAGTACACTAGTGTTTACGTTGTTAAAACCCTCAAAGAGGAAAACAATCGATGACTTGAGCCATCACGACCACTCGAGGCGATATATTAATGCAAAAGGAAAATAGTTTACTTATGAATCTCTCACAACCGATTATAAGCAAAGGATCATCCATGCTCTTTAATTAGAGATCATGGACCAATCAGATACTAAGCCACAAATCAAGTGCCATTAGTATCGAGGAGATGGTGAACTATTGGACTGCTTTATGTCTAGAACATAATCGTGACCGTTGGATTAAATAATTACAAAAGCACAATAACGAAACACAATTTACCTAAAGACATATTAAACCAAGTTAAATTTAACCAACTCCTAGGTGTCTAAATATCATTTTTTTCCTTGGAAAAAAAACGTAAATTTTATTTCTAAGAAAGAAATAAAGTTTACATTTTGCAAAAATACATGCTCCCGTGTATTTTTCTAGAACTTACCTCCTCTCTTGAGCTATCAACCAAAGTAAAAAACTGCAGTTACGACCTATTTAGTGAGCCAAACGAATATTGAAAAACGTTGGACATCACATCCAATAAGCATCAAGGATATTGTGTATTGTCCTAGTCCAATAGGAGCCTTTATATACATAAAAAAATTCAAATGCAAAAAAGTTTGAGAATAAAATACATTTTTTCATCCAACAAAAATTAAAAAAGGGAATGTTGAAGATGTGCCATAATTGTCCACTGGTTCAGAAAATATATGCAATCCAGATCCTAGATCCGAAATGTGAGAAACTAAGAACCATCAATTGGCCCCGATGCGGGCGAAAAAAGATCTGATATGGAGATCAAAATGTTTACCATCAATCTCTTCAGAAATCGACCACGACCCAACATCCAACTGAAGGCTTTCTTTACAGAGAGTATTTGTCGTTGAGTTGAGTTCCCTGTAGACATGTCGAAGAGAGAAAGAGTCAAAAGTGTTCATCATCCTAAAGACATCCTCAAGAAATCTTAATAAAGTGATAATATGACATTTTTAAATTTTCTTGGCCTAGTTTATGATGATCATAGAATCTCCAAAGATCTGAAGGGACTTAACTCCTCTCTCACTTGCAAAGAATAATAGGAGTTTTGGAGATAGAAGTTATGCATAATTGTTTGAGCCTCTTCCCAGACCCGTTTTCAGCTTGAAAAAGTGAGTGTGTGAGAGAAAAAGAACCCCACCCCCCGCCACACAACTAATTTTATGAAGCACCATCAAAAAAGGATCACGGATAGGAGTGGTCCACTTGTTCAACTTGGAAACAAAGTGGAATAGAGGCTTTCTTGTCTTGAGGAAAGTGGGACAAGATACTTGGCCCTTGAATCGCAGTAATTTCTGGCAGAGTGAGTTTGTTATGAAAAATAGCAGCATTGCGTGCTAGCCACACACCCCAATTGACAATTAGAGAAAGGGCTTTAATGTTGTGAAAAGATGGATTGTCCAACCATCCTTTCCAAGCGTCTTCAATGGAAATTCCTTGCCGAATGCACAGTTGAATTATTCCTTTAGAGCATTCTTTCCAGACCTGCTTTGTGAAGGGATAGTGGAGGAAAAGATGTTTTACGGATTCTTCATCTCCCTTGCATAATGAGCACCAGCCAGGGCCTACGATTTGTTGATGGTGCATTTTATCCCAAGTGGGGCCTTGTTGTTTATAATACCCCACATAAACATTCGGGCTTTGAGAGGACATTTCACCTTCCATAAACCTTTCCAACACCATATAGGGTCTCACTGCATTAGCCCAACATTGAGCACAGTGTATTCGAGCTTAGGTGTGTAGGCACCATTAGGTGTACCTTGCCATACCAGTTCATCTTCTCTCTCTGTAATTCGGATATGGTCTATTTTTAGCGCATTAATGTATTCATTCCATGTTTCAGTATATACCTCATTTAACCCCATAAGTGTTGAACCTTTCTATTCCTGACTCCAAATATTGGAATGAAGTCCATCAACTATTTGATTTAGGTATATAAAGCCATGTTAATGTAGTTGTTGAACCAAATCAGGGGGGAGAATATGACTATTTCGACTATCAGGCCAAGGGTCCATACCTACATGAGCTCTTGATCCATCCCCAATTTTCCATGCTAACCCATCACCAATGACATGAAAGGAGTTGATAGTTGTTTTCCAAATAATAGAGCAGTTGTTAGCTTCCTTTTGTGGAGTTCTAATCCATTCTTCCACTGAGAGAGGATGCAAATACTTCTATAAGATCATCTGAGTCCACAAACTATTTGTAGAAAGTAGTCTCCAAGTGGATTTGGCAGCAAGAGAATTTGAGAACATGTAGATTTTTTTTAACCCCCAGCCACCTAGCATCTTGGAGACTGCTAGAGACTCCCATTTTACCCAGGGTGAAATATGTTTCTTCTGAGAACCTACCCAGAGAAATTTAAAACAAATCCTTCTGGCCTTCTCCAAGATTCCCTTGGGAATCCAGACTAATGACATCCAATAGACTAGAATTGCTTCAAGGACTGACTTAACCAGAACTAGACTCTCTGCCCTAGAAATCCATTTATAGCTCCAAGATTTAATCTTTTTTTCTAGATTTGCAAGGAGCCAAAGCGAGTTCTCCCTTTTGTAACTATTTGATTTTAGTTGGAATCCCAAATATGTTAGTCCCATATCAATCTCTTTTACTTTGAAAGAGAATCTCTCTTGATAACTATCCAGTTCATTAGCTTCCAAGTTTTGGATAGAGAGGGTTGATTTATGAATATTTATTTGCATTATGGTTGCCAGACTGAATTTGTTGAGAATTGTTGTTAGTGTCTCTGCATCCCCTCTGTAACCATTGCAAAAAATAAATACATCATCCACAAACAGGAGGTGTGTTAGCTGAATAGTAGGGGAAATAGATAGACCCTGCAAATTTCCTTGAATTTTTGCAGTCCCAATAACCCTGCTAAGTCTTTCGGCCACAAGGAGGAAGAGTAGGGGAGAAAGTGGGTAGCCTTGTCGAAGACCCCTTTCTGAATTAAAAAACCATGAGGTCGCACCATTGATTATGACCGCAAAGGAAACAGATAAAAGACAATTGATTACCCAATTTATAAAAGGCACCTCGAATCCCATATGTGTTAACAGTAGCCTGAAGTACATCCAACTAACTTTGTCATAGGCCTTCGAAAGATCAATTTTTAGCACAACACCTTTGACTCTCTTTGTTTTTATAGAATGAAAAGCTTCATGTGCAACTCCAATGGCCTCATGAATTTTTCTACCTTCCAGAAACCCGAATTGTTCTTTGGAAATGTTTTCTGATGGGATGGGCTTCAATCTTCGAGCTATAACTTTAGGCACAATTTTGTAGATACAATTGCATAAAGAAATGGGCCTGAAATCCTCCATAGATTTGGGATCATCCAACATTGGGATGAGATCTATAAAGGTGGCATTCAATGGAGGGTGGATATATCCTCTGGTTCTTGATTCTTCCACCACCTTCAGAATGCCTGAACCCAAAATTTCATAAAACTCCAAAAAGAATTTGATGGTCCATCCATCAGAGCCCGGACTTTTATCCTTCTGGAAACTATGGAGCACAACGTTCAGCTCATCTTCTGTCACTTCTGCTATTAGATCCCTCTTGAGTTTGTCATTAACAAAAATAGGGAAGAGCATAACCAATTGAACAATTTTTACCATAGATACTCTGTTGTCTTCCCCAAATAAAGAATGAAAGTGGCTCTAACCAAGATGAGTCGGATCCTTAAAGGAGGATACCGACCTACCCACATAATCAATTAAGATCCATATAGTGTTTGTGAGTTTCCTTCCTTTCGCATAAGCCTTGAAGAACTTTGTGTTTTCATTCCCACACTGCAACCATAGGGCTCTACTCTTTAGTCTCCATTCAACCTCCCTGTCTTCCAACAACTTTCTTTTCTTTTTTTTCCAAGTTCTACAGGGTCTCTCTGGTATCTTGATTTAGAAACCCACCTTCCTCTGAATCATAAATTGCTTGCCACCTAGATTTTGTGTTCTTAATCTTCTGGTCATCCCTTACTTTTTTAAGACGATCCCATTCCATAGTAGCCTTTTTTTCTTTCTTCAAATTTTCTGAGAATTTAACTGTTATTGGGGAGTCAATCTTGGTAGAGATAGGGAACCAGATATTTTTAATCAATTCTTGGTATCTTTCCTCCTTCAACCAATATGGATTAAACTTAAAAGGGCTAGTTGGCTTCTGCATACCTTTGACCATATCTAGGAAAATTGGGAAGTGGTCAAAGTCCCCGTCTGAGCCCACTCATTATCTGAGGTGTAATGGAAGAGTCAACGTGGGTTCATTAACTAAGAAGTGATCAATTCTTTTAGCAATCTGATCCTCCCTAGATCTTTTGTTCCTCTAGGTAGGTCTAAGTTTTATTGGGGCCACATCAACCAATTTATTTTCCTCTAATAAATGAGTGAAATAATCAGAGAGAGGGTCAGGTCTATCACGGGGGGCCCAAGACTCAGCGGAGTCGATCGATAAATTTATATCCCCTCCAATTACAATATTTGCATCCTGCATAAAAGGTTTGTTAATCAAAGATTCTAAGAAAGGATAGCGATCATTATTGGGCCCATAGATGTTCACCAACTTTAGATCCATTCCAAATCTTCCAAATAAACCTTCACCCCCAATCCAGACTCAAACCCCCAAGAGTTTAAGATCTTAACCGAGCTTGTTTTCCATCCAATTGCCAGACCCCCTGATCGACCTCTTGCGTCAAGGGCTAAAAATATCCATCGACCTTGGAGGGATTCGAGGGTGCGAATGATTTTCTCTTCCCCACCCAATGTTTCTTGCAGAAATATGATGTCTAGCTGGTTCAACTCCGCTAGCCTTTTTTTTGGAAGGTTTTGCCACACCCCTATTATTGAAAGAGAGGACCTTCATTTAGAACGCTCCTCAAAGGTAGACGATGTTCTAAGTGCCCCTATAATGGTGATTTGTTTCCAGCTACAAGATCTAGTAGGGCCCGATTTTGGGCCTTTACCCCCCATGAGAAAGTCTCTAGTTATTTCCTAGACCACTTTGAATCATATAGACCGCCCCATAAGAAAGAATGGGTCTATTCCTAAGTTGATAGGAAATCACATCTTCCTCTAAGTCCTTTGATGAATCTAAGTCATAACCATTTGAAACGGAGGATAGTCTGGAGGTAACAGGAGAAGAGGGACAAGGAAAGTCCAGAGANCGCCCCATAAGAAAGAATGGGTCTATTCCTAAGTTGATAGGAAATCACATCTTCCTCTAAGTCCTTTGATGAATCTAAGTCATAACCATTTGAAACGGAGGATAGTCTGGAGGTAACAGGAGAAGAGGGACAAGGAAAGTCCAGGGAGGGTAAGGAACGGGGGGGGGGATTTCTTAGCATATGAGGAGGGTGGGATATCTTCCAGTGTCACTAACCAATCTTTCCCTAAAAAGATAAAGCATGAGTCATATGTGAAGTGGACATAGAGGGAGAAAAAAACATAACCATCTGAGATGAGAAGTTGTGCAGGAAAGCTTGCACGTCTGATCTTTGACTAGAGGGTTGTCCAGATCTAGAGCTAGGAGGTGGCAGTTCCGAGAAAGATCTAGAGGAGTCAATCCCAACAATATCTTCACAGGGCCATGAGCTCCCCTAGGTTGTTTCTGCTCTGCAAGACCCTTCCTTATGTTTAAAAGAACTAGAATATGGGAAATGATCATATTCCATGATCTTTTGAAATACATGTTTGCATCCATAAACGACCCTAGCATGTTACCTATCTCCTTAAATGACTCCCTATTCCAGAAGTCCATTGGAAACCCAGGAAGTCTAACCCAGATGGCCACTTCATCCATTTTTTCCCTACTAGCATCAAACATAGGGGTCCATTTCTTGAACAAAATGGGCGAAGAGTTGATAATCCATGGGGTTTTAAGGACCCACTCCACATCCTCCTCTTTTACAAATTTTCATAAAAACTAACCCTTCACTAGGGTTTTTACATCCAATGGCGGAGAAATGAAATCCAACCAAGAGTTTTTCACCCATTTACTAAGGAAAGGGGTACCAAAATGTCGGCCCCTAGCACACCTAACCACTGCCCTGATCGCCATGTCCATAACTTGGGGGAATGTAATATCCTTCCCTAGTACACATTGAATAGTCTGGCTTGCGGATTTTACATTGTGTACCTTCTTCTTCTTGGCATGTCGACTGCTGACTTCATTTGCAGGAGGGATTGAGCCTTGAGGAGAAACACGAAGAGGATGGTCGACCTCTATCCGCAACGCCCTGTTTTGAGGCAACTTGCGGCTCCTCCAAAATCTTGATTATAAACCTATGACCTTCAGTGAAAACAATACCTTGGTTTGCAGACTAAGAAGGTCCTCCAAAAGGAAAAAGTGTCAAAGGCCAGCCAAGTTCCTCCTCGCAGATCTCCAGCGATATGTGTTGGGGAGTGAGAGCAAAGAATGATCTCGTCATACCCGGAGGGGGTACACCCACCTCAGTCGCTCCTTCCTTGAGAGAAAAAGTTTTGCATGCAGAGGACAAGGACCAATGCACATATGGAGAGTCCAGAGAAGCCTAAGGACCCCACATGGAAGCCAAGTGTGGAGAAAGAGTGGGAAAGGATCCAAAGGACAAACCAAACACATTACCAAAACTGTGGCTCCCTTGACTATAGGATCCTTAACACTAACTAGGTTTTGGCTAATCTCTTGGTTATTTGCTAAGTGCGTTTCTTCCTGTCCTACCTCAAAGGGCTCCACGACCGAGGCCTTATTATACTGAACTAGGCCATAGACAGGTGATGCACCAGCTGGCTCTGTCCATATCATGGCTTCCTCCATAAGATTTGCAGAATAGTCCATCAGCTCGACATCCACATCAAGAATAAAATCCTCCATCCTCCACATGCAAGGATTTGAACATGACTCTCGCATGTCATATAATTTGCTACAGCTGGTGACAAGTCTCCAACATAACTAGCAGAGGTTGGTGACTTCTTCTTCTTATTCTTCCTCTTTCTAATCCTTTTAGACTTTTGGTTACTAGTAGCAAGAATTTCACTAGAAGAGGGAGGAGGAGGAGAAGTAAACTTTGTGGATGCAGAAGGTGAAGGATAAAAATTCGTACAACGCCCATGACACAAGGTGCTTATCTGAGAAGCATCAAGAGCATTTGGAACCTTTGGAGTGGTACACAACCAAACCGGTAGTCCTACATTCAACCCAAGAATGTTCAAAGTGGCCATCAAGGAGGCACAAACATTTCCAAAGAAAGGAAAAGCACAACAATCCCCTTGGGCAAGGGTCCCTTGGTTGGTATCCCCAAGAACTTTGGTCATATCATTCTTATGCACAGGTTCGTCCCTTGTGGGATTGTTCATGTCCATAAAAGTCTCATGCACTAACTCTGGCGAACCAGTGGTATAAAAACCCACGCCTTCTAGGAGGTGGCTCCACGCATTCAAGAGAAAGACCAGGGGTCCTTCCCGACCAGTGGAGCGGTTGGTCAACCACCTTGAATCAATTATCCAAAAGTGGTGACACTAAAACAACCTCAGGCCAACTACACAAAGAAACACTCCAATAAAAATCCCTAAGAGAAACATCGCAAGCAAACAAATTTTCCAAATCTTCAGTCGAGATGGATGAGGTCTCGAGTCCAAAGCAATGAAAAAGTGGAAAGGGACCTTCCAGACGAAGGCATGGGTTGATTAAGTCCCATGGACCAACGAACGAAGGAGTGAGAAGAAGTTATCTTGACCTCTACTAACCAGCCTTGTTCGGTGCAAGCACCCACACTTCGCGGGGCACCCTCCAACAGTACTGAAAAGTGTGATATGAAATCTGACCTAAGTACCACGAAAATCCCCCACAATCACCTCTAATATCCCTAGGAAAAGCCACTAAGGTTGCCAACTCACAGGAAATGTCTGGGGGTACAGTCGACAATCAGGATTGAACATATGGGTAGGGTAACAAAGCCCAAAGCTTCAAAATTGTCGCCTCTCGCAAAGGTAAAGGAACTAGCGAAACCCCCAATATACAATCTCTCCACTACGCATAGTCAAGATTCGAAGGGCAATCTCCTCGTCTCTCCTTCATGTGACCTCGTGTTTAGCTCCTATGTTAGAGGAGGCTCCCGACTATACTTATACGAAAATTGGATTTGAGACTCTCCTCGGACTCCTATGTTTGTTCAATGGCCTTGGAGAGTTATCTCTCCAATCCTAATCCAAGAACCTAACCCTAAACTTGTTTGTGAACCCTAGAAACAAAGTCTAGTACATTTCAAGTTTAGCATTCGTTTTAGTGGTTGTTTTTACTCAAAGGGTATGGAGGTGCAACTGCTATTGTTTGATACTCTTACAAAAATGAAACTTATAAGAAGACTGGAAAACAAAACTTTACACTAATTCTTCAAATGAAAAAGAGTTTCAAAAAGAAAATGTGTGACAACCCAAATTGATTAATTTTATCATAGTTTCTAATTTAAATTTAATTAATTATTAAAATATATTAATGAGTATTTTATTATTTTATTATTAAAAGGTGGGTAAGTAATTAATGGGGAGGATAAGGCTATTGGTGAATTAATGGGGGGGTAGGGTTGTTGGGGAATTAATGGGAGGACAAGGTTGTTGGGAATTAATGAGGGGGATTCAAGAGAGGAGGATAAGGAAGAAGGGGAGGACTTGGAAGAGGGAGCTCATTTCTGTTTTAGGATTTCTGAATTTTTGAAAGATAGAGGAGGAGGATGAAATTAGGAGAATTGTTTTGGGGAGCTCTCATAGGGCATTGTTGTTGCTGGGAATTTTGGGCTCGGGGGCCAAGAAACTGCAAATATTCCTGGAGCTAGGGAGTAGGAGAGATTGTTCCTAGTTGGCTGGAAGGTTAATATTCAGTCTGGGCAAGAACAAGAACGGGATCAAACAGAAAAGGGACTAGATAAACCAATGTGCAGGTGGAGGTATGTATTATGTTGTTGTTATCATTATTCTTTTGTTGCTGCTAATATTATTATGTTATTATCATTATTATGTTGTTACTGTCTATTCCTGGTTTATTCCAAGTATAAGAAAATCATGAAAGAAATTCTAAACTAAATTTTAGTCATTAAAGTAGAAGATTTTAGAAAAAAATTTAATTTGTTTGAGTTCTGAAAATAACTACATATGATATCAGAGCCTGGTTTCAAAACTGAAACCATGGCTTGACCACCCACATAAATTGACAAAACAAGACTGTAGGATTTGAATTGGCAAGAACAAAAACTAGATGCAAAATATGTGTATTACAAGCAATAAGCTGAAATTGGAAGGCCTTACAAACCTCCAATCAAAACTACCACAAATCTTCCATGAATCGCTCCTAGAATCATACACATGTGAAGTAATCCAATCAACAATACTAACAACCAAAATTTGATACTTGTTGTCTCTCTCTGGATACACCACCATTGCTACCACATAGGGAGAATTCATGGATGTCATGGGAGGCAAAATCTTATGGGTTTTGGTGAACAAATTACAGACAACAAGGAACCCCTTTATGTTCTCTGCTACCAACAGACCCCCACATGATACTATAGGATTACAAAGCCTTGATCACATCACAGAACAAGGGCATGAAGATGACATGTAGGACAAGGGAATAACAACCCACTTGTCATTTATAGGATTATAAGCAACAACAACATTTCTATTACTATATTATGCAATCATAATGAAGAAAAGGTCTTGTGGGGGTACCCTCTTGTAGGCCATCATAAATGAGTCTGACTGCACCATTTAATTCTAGGTTGTGCAATCGCTCAGCATCCTGAACAAGTTTGAAATCGACAATCTGGCCAAGATATTCTCCCATAAACGATATGGAATATCATACGCCTGCAGTCCCTGTATTTTGCTCTGCTCCTGCATGGCAAGAACCAATCTATTGCCTCATTCCTTCCCCAACGTGTCGACAGCAAGGTTCAAACCTATGCAGGAGCCAACACAAAAAAAAAACAAAGCCCTTCAGGCCAAGTCACATAGGGAGGATCCCACGAGGGGCATTCTTTGATTAATCCGTCAAGGGAGGAGCCCGCAAAGTTTGATTCTGTATTGTCTGCCCACAAAATCCTTTTTAGAGATGAAAAGTCTTGGGCTCGCCTTTAGCCAAATTACTTTGCTAATATAAGTCTTGTGCAGAGAGTTTATGTAATGTTCCCACTTTGGGACATCATCACAAGGCAGAGATTTATGATGACCAGAGTAGCCAGATGGATGTTATAGCGAGTACAGGGGTATTTGAGAGGCATTGTGGGGTCCAACTTGCATTGATGATCATATTCCATCATTATGAGCCATTCTGCACAGGTTGGCTTTGGTTTCGTTGCATTCCGATGATTTCCAGGATTTTGACTATTTTGAGCTATAAGTCAATGGAATTCACTGAACATTTT
>JASDQU010102444.1:331868-349212 GCA_032191745.1 Picea mariana
GGTACAAGACATATCGACAATTGACCTCACACATACAGGTCAGCCAGAGGAGATGGAGTCACAGCTGTTGGAGACTCCATTGGTTGAGCAGATTCCAGAGGATGACAGGTTGATGGAGCACTTACTTCCAGGATCGGTCTGCATTGATGAGGATGCACTTTTTAGCAGTTAGGATGACCATAGCACGTGTTTGGATACATCTCTATGGGATCCAGGTGTAGAGGATAGTAGCAGGTTGAGTGCACAGGAGGATACAACTGCTCATACAGGATACAGTGTGTGAGTCAGAGGGAGATGGCATCTAGTGATGGGATGCAGTGGCATACAGGAGTACCCAGCAGCACAGTAGACAGTGGACAGTTCAGCACGTCATCTTATGCAGAGGGTGTTTTTGGGGATTCCAGAGTTGACACTAGCAGGACTGACACTAGCAGTGAGGGGTCTAAGATGGCACCTTAGCATGACCATGATCAGGATTCACACCACTTAGCAGCACAGTTGAGAGTTAGTGAGGCTATGATCATGGCAGCCACTAGACGTATTGATGACATGTATGCAGTGATGGAAGATTACTGTTGGAGAGCATCAGTGGCACAGGGTAGCTCAGATGGAGGATTCTCCATGGATGATTTTCACACTCTCCCGGAGAGAGTGACTATGATGAGGAATGACTACCAGCAGTTGTTGACAGACAGGGACTACCTACTGGGGATTGGCAAGTTGTACCACAGGGCCCTGAGGGGGCAGGAGTTGGAGGTAGACCGACTCACTCAGGAGTTGGAGAGCACTCGAGGATTCTTGAGAGGCACACAGATAGCCCTTCAAGAATCAAAGTCTAGATCAGATGAGCTTCTTGAGGAGATCCGTCAAAGATCCACTTAATCTATCCTGGTGGACACCCTGATATATCCTTCGGTCACATGGTTAGAGGATGTTGGTGGTCTAGCAGAGGAGCACCAGTTGATGGGGGACACTTCCATTTGTGTCTTGGGAGCGGTTGATCTCCATATAGGGATTAATCCAGCCGTATGCCCAGAATCTGTGATGCAGCATGAGTTTGCGGGAGATGACAGGAGTATGCCGAAGCATACAGTGATGAGTGATAGCTCACAGAGACATGCTGAGATATATGGTGGGATTCATAGGGGTGTACTGCCTGGAAGGCAGGATACACACTTAGGGGAGCATGCAGGTGCCACTCCTTTGCAGCAACATATGGTTATGAGATCTCACCTTCACCATCTCAGCAGTTGCCTGGGTGATGGGAGATGGAGAGTGGTTTACCAGCAGTTAGAGGAGTTCCTTCCGATTGTACCTGATGATTGGGATATAGTGATGACTACAGGTGAGCAGTTATCATGGATACCGATGGATGAGCTTGTAGTTGAATCCTTGGGATTGACCAAAGCATGCGATGCCTTTCAGTCCTACAATTAGCTACAGATGTTTCTATTAGCCCGTCCTGACACTTTTATCATAGACAGCAGCATGAGGAGGGATAGGCCGTGGCTGAGGGCATGGAGAGTGAGTAGGCCAAGACTTCATGATAGGAGTACTTTTACGGCATACAACAGGTCAGAGTCGGACCGAGTTAGACACACAGTTGAGACTTGGTGTGTGATGGTGAGCATCATAGACCAAGTGATGACAGATGAGCACAGAGGGCTTCTGACAGTGATTAGCTTCACCCAGGAGCAATTAGAGGAGATTGGAAGTGATAAACTTCCAAGCTTGCCATGGGACCCAGGAGTCTGTTTTGTTAGCACGATGCCCATGTTGACCCATGTTACACCAGAGAGCCACACACTCCACCTTGGTTTGGTTTGGAGTGGGTATGCAGGTACTTGTCTTATGGGGCGAGACCCTTCCTTTTGCATGATCATCATGATAGGGCATGGAGATGTTTGGATAGGTACTTCTTCTACAGAGATGCCTTTATAGATACAATTTCTGGACAGCAGGTCCGGTGGTCATAGGTATTTTAGCTTGAGGAACCAGGAGAGGAGGGTTCAGGATGTATTCAGGGGACAAACAGTCATGGTCAGAGTAGTGCAGTGTCAGCATGAGGATCTTCGACAGAGGTTAGCATGGGACCCAGGGATTGCAGGATTGAGCAGTTCATTGACTGACAGGGGAGAGTGGACCATGGCAGGGGAAAGTTACTCTAACTTTCCATTGATCTTCAGTGTTGAGAGGAGTGCATCGGTTGCGGGTGCCTCACAGAGGTCTTGCATCACCTCAGTCGGGCATCAGCACGTGCAGTTGATGGAGGCCGTGTGGATCTTGGTAGAGATTTGGAGGATGGACTCATTCCAAGATGAGGCCATGGGTCAGGTGCAGGAGGTTCACAGGGTTGATATCTTCCAGGACTGTTCTTCACAAAGTATTGCAGTTCACTTCCTGATATGGGATCTAGGGGGTGGAGTGTATTATTGTTCATCGTTGGATAGGTTCTACTATGTATCCCACAGGTGGACATGGGATCCTGGTATTTTACTTGGAGGGATTTGAGTATTGCTTGAGGACAAGCAATTTTCTAGCAGGGAGGACTGTAATGTCCCCACTTTGGGACATCATCACAGGGCAGAGATTTATGATGACCAGAGTAGCCAGATGGATGCTATAGCGAGTACAGGGGTATTTGAGAGGCATTGTGGGGTCCAGCTTGCATTGATGATCATATTCCATCATTATGAGACATTCCGCACAGGTTGGCTTTGGTTTCGTTGCATTCTGATGATTTCCAGGATTTTGACTATTTTGAGCTATAAGTCAATGGAATTCACTGAAGAGGTCATTTTGGGCACATTACTTGCAGGAACCTCTCAGTGTAATAGCTCATTGGAATCGGGAGGAGCAACACTACAGGATGGGATGGCTAGAAGTGACTTTCAGTGGCTAGGGAAGCCACAAGGAGAGATAAGGAGCTTTTCAAAGGTAAAAAGGTTAATTAATTAATTAAAGTGATTTAATTAATTAATTAATTATTAATAAAATGAAAGTCACTTTGGAGGGACAAGGTGAGCCAAAAAGTATAAAGGAAAAGCAAGGGCCTCTTCTCATGGATTCATGTATGTTTATCAGTTTGATATCTGGCTTTAGCTAGTGAACCCATCTCTTGGGGGTTTTAAGGGTTTTGACTTAACAAACCCTATAGGACGATTCGGTGGTGAAAGATTCCACCTAGCTTGTCCCAAGCTTGGTCTCGGAGATGCAATACTCTCCCACACCATTCTAGTCAGATCTACATCAGTGCAGGAGGTTCTACACAACCACAGGCACAGGAAGAGGAGGAGGGTGCACCATTGGGGGTTTCCAGCAAGGGGGGTGCACCATCTTTGGAGAGAGATTCGTTGTAGGAGATTGGCAGGGCCGTTGAGGATTCTATAACTTGGGTTTTCATTGCAGGGCCTTGGACATCAGATCTAGTGCTTTCTGAGATAGTTTTATGGCTCAGATTATTTCTTGAGCAGTGGGGCGAATTGAAGAGAAGGAGGGTGTTTTTGAGATCCAGATCTAGTCCGTTTGGAGGGGTTACACTTCAGATCTGACCCTGAGACTTCACCTAGTGACTTGCACTGTCTCGATCTATATTTCTTGAGAGTTTCAGAGCATTTGGAGGCCTCCTTCAGCAGGGCTGAATTATCTAGGGCTTTAGTCATCTAGTGGGGTGCACCATTCAGAGGAGAATTTTATATCTACAGAGATTGAGAGGGATCTTGGAGATTCGGGCACCTGGGTTGTTCTTACCATCACCCAATCTATCAGTTGGCATATTTCTTAGGGTGATTGGACACTTTTGGCAGTAGGGCTGAGTTATTGAGGGTTTCAGCCTTCTATTGGAGCGTGGCATTCTTCAACTAGAGAGTTTGGCATTCAGATCTGCTTGTACTGATCTTCATTTCTTATTCAGCCTTTGAAGGCATCTTTTGTATTAGCAGGAGCATTTTGTAGCAGCTCTTATCTATTGTCTATCTTCTTGGCCATCTGTTGAGCATTCCAGATCGACATCTTCATTGTAGCAGGTTTCTCTATTTTATGAATAAAGAAGATTTGAGATGTTTTGGCTTGTCTATCTTATTGCATAGGGTTGAGGTATGTTCCATGGTTATCTCTTTCTGTTATTTGTTGCATACACACATATAAACACATCTAAACAAATAGATCAGCAAACTGTTTAACGAAATACCACAACCAGATTTTTTTTTTAAAAAGACACCAAAACCGTGATGATCCTTGCATAATGCCTTGGGATCATTACAGTTTCCTAGGCTTGAAAGCTAGGACACCTTTAAAGAAAATATCCCAGTTTAACCATGTCCAAATTCCTATTCCAGTATCGTTCAAGGAAAATAAACAACAAGCAAATAATGGGTCTTCCTGAAGATAAATAGATTTTGTCATTGACAAGAATATTTAAACAAATTACTGGGCTCATAACACAATTTCCAAGTTCCATTCAAGGCCTATAAATTACCAAATCAACGCAACGCAGAATCCCATCAAATCAACATAGAAGAGCCTACTAGAGTAGCATGGTATTTCTCAACAGGGACTCATGAGTTGATAGATAAGTATGACTCTTGGTTAGAAGGTAACATACCAGATAAACTCTGGTCTGGATTATGGCATTGAAGCATAATCCACCTAGACTTCCACAAATCGTAAGGGTAAATGAGTATTGTGCAAGAACAAACGGTCTGCTATAACAAAGCACTTCCCATCACAATGCAGTGAAATTTTAGGCGATTTTGTGTGAAGATATTGCAAGGACCCACTTAAATCAAATGTGTAGTGGACTTTGCCTCCTTATTCTCGATTGAGCCCACCACCCCAGACATTGTCTGGGATTTCTTTTCCCTCTTTCTCTCCTTTTTCTTTTGTCGTTGCCAATATTTAAGCCATCGAGGAGCCCACGAGGGCATTCCACAATGCAGTAAAACAACAACACAACACAAGTAAACGCCAAATCTCAACACACAACTCACCAAGGAGGAGCCCACGATGGTGTTCTAATTCCCAACACATAGCATACAAGCTCCGCGCCAAAGCCTAGACCAAACGTCGAAACCCAGGGGTCAAGCATCCGAGTTTTAAACGCTGAAAATCGTCACCAGAGCCCTAACCACATCTGATAATAAAGTCTGAAGACTGTTCCCATCCTTGTCGAGGGAGATGCCAACCAGAGCCAAGCCATAAGGAGAGAGCCCAGTAAGCCCTCGATGCCAGTGCAGATGACCTCCTGCCTGCATCATAAAAATCACAAGCCCCCTTACACCGGCAACCCAGTTAGGGATTTCCAAACTACCCATGACGGATTGACGGTATAAAAGCTCCTAAGTCTGTTGACTCCTCTCCTTTCCTCTCTACTGTGGTCAAGAGCATAATAGAATTGATGCCAAACCCTGGCGCTAGCGAAGATAATTTTAATAGATTAAATCGGGGTTGTTGTGTTTGACCGAAGGGTTAAGTCCATTTTTGTTTGATTTTCCTATCGTGAAGACACTTGTCGGTGCAAAGCAAATTCAAGATTGACATTTGGAGCGACTTGGTCGATATTTGGAGGTGCTTGACTTCTACGTTGAGGAGTGATTTAGTGATCTTAGTCCCTTTGTCTCTTTGGGAGATCCTCGCATCAAGGATGATGGTCCCTTTGTCTCTTTGGGAGATCCTCACATCAAGGACGATGGTGACCAAAAAAAAATATTATTATAAAATAATAATATAATATTAATAATAATAATAAATAAATAAATAAAATAAAATATATTTATTGCTAATTATTAATGTTATTAAAGGGATTATGATTAAATTTTAGTTAATTGATTATGAAACGTTATTAATTAAGCAATTGATTGATCAAGTATAAGTCATATAAGGATATAAGGATTAGAAGATGGGGTTTAATACATGTTTAGGAGATAGCTAAGGGTAATTGATGAGTGTCCCACAACATTAGTTTACCTAGCAAGGCAAGAGGGTTAGCACCTTACCCGAATAAGTTACCAAGCTTAGAGGGTTTCGACCCCAAACTTTAGCCACTTACCCTAAAGAGAGTAACGTCTGTTTACAGACAAGTAAAAAAAAAAAACTTACACCTAACCCTATGTTTGCAAGTATAAATTGAGCAAATGCGGAATGCCTTGAAATTCTTCCCTGATAAGCATTTGGTTGATGCAGATTCAATCATTTAAAATGGTCAGGACTCGGGCAAATCGAGGCTGAGGGGCATCGTCGCAAGGACCGCCAATGTCGGCGTTGCCACCACCATCGCTTGAATTAGCTCTCATTTTGCTGTTTTTAGAGGCTATTAATGAGACATTAAAGGGACACCAGTCAACTGATGTTGAAGTGGAACCCCCACCATCTGGAGTGGGTAACCTTGAAGCGTCGAGGGACTCAAAGGGAGGGCCTCCACCAGGGGACATCACCATAGAACTACAGAAGATCAAACTTCCAGAGTTATATGGTTGTTACAAAAAAGGTAAGTTACAACCTTGTCTCGCCTTTGGCACCGCCTCGAAGCCAATTGTTCAGGTTCCTACAATAATCCTTCAAGCATCAACTCAACCACTATACTCTTCCTTGGATGGCCCAAATAGGGATAATGATACACCCAATAGCCATATAGATAAGAAAGAGATGTTGGAAAAGGAGTTTCCAGAAATAAGGGGGTGTTGCTCAGAGGATTATAGGAAAGGGAGGCTTGCTAGATGCTGGCAGCATAATCTTGCACCAAGGGACTTGACCATGTCTTATCCCTCAATCGTATTTTTATATCTTCCCCAAGATGTTAGGGAACTTGGAATCTATTTTGTATGGGCATGGGATGTTGGGAAACGAGCCCAATCGAAAAACTTGCCCGAAAACTCAGAATTATTTTATTTTTTCCATTTTTTGAGGGCATTTGCGGGTTGCAAACTAGGAATTCTTGGATATTCGTGCTTTCCATCAAAGGAGCTCGCAGATATGTGCAAAAGACATGTTTTTTAGATAATTTGGATGAGGCAAGTTGGGACTTTGTCTAGCAAGCCAAAGGAAAGGGTTAAGCCATGGCACAAATGCATAGGTGTGGCATTTTGTACTATAACAGTAGGGAAAGTGAAACACTTACCTCTCTACCATTCAAGCTAATACCACTTATCACATTCTAAAAATACACTTACATATCAATTTTAAAAGCTTAATATCTATATACATTTATTGAAAATGAAAAAGGTGACAAAATAATCCAACTTTATTATGACTATAGTTGCAAACATGTAATAAATATTTTAAAAATAATGCATAGTTAATAATGGATAGTAATGTTGATCTAGGTGGATATCGGTGGCCACCCACCTTTTCCAACTGGCTCAAAACAGTTTTCTGGCAATTTTGGTAATTTACTATTTTTAGCAGTTTTTAACTTCCAGGGCCATTTTGAGGCCCTAAACGACATTTTTTGGGAAAATGGGGAGCAATAGAAATGTTCATTTGATATTTCCTCCAAAATGAATCTCCTCAACGATACATTTCCAACGGGCTATCATGCACCTAAAACAGAGATCGTATGCAAAAGTTACGACCCCGGGAAGTTGATGTACTAACTTACCCAAACGGGGCCCACATGACTTTTGGCGCTTCATCTCTTAGGGTTAGGTTTTTGGATGTCTAGGGGTTTTGGCATTCCGGTTTATTGTAAAAAGGCTTTCATAGCCTCATTGTAATCATATTCTTGCGAATGCGAGTAGCCGTCACATCTCTTCTCAGAGATAAACTGCCACCATTATAGCGAGTCTTTCACTCTGTATTTTTACAGTCTCTATACATTTATTTCATTAATAGAAATCGTGTATTAGTGTATCTATTTGTTTATGGTTGCATCTCTGATACATTTCTTTTATATTATTGGATATCCACAATATCTCTGTGCATTTCTTTATTATATCTCCACTCTCATTTCGTGCCGAAAATAATTCAGATCAAATATTTTATCATCATAAGAAAGAATAGAGTGGAGGGGAGTAACTAAAGGGTTTAATGAATTTCCTTTTCCCATCCATTCTTATGATGATAGCTTTTTAAGGGATTGACTCTGGACTATATTTTCATAGCTTTTTTAAAGATGTTCCTAGTTAATAAATTGATCAACCAAAGTGTTTAATTGTTTCTTTTAACATGACCAAATCTACACTCCTTTAGAAAAATGAAAT
Source organism: Picea mariana (assembly GCA_032191745.1). Taxonomy (NCBI): domain Eukaryota; kingdom Viridiplantae; phylum Streptophyta; class Pinopsida; order Pinales; family Pinaceae; genus Picea; species Picea mariana. The sequence continues at coordinate 340,064 of JASDQU010102444.1, forward strand.
ATTTCTTTTGCACTATATTATATGCTTAAACTCCTCTTATGAGTTTTTAAATATACCATTTTAAGACCCTCACAATCATTTTAAGGTGTTCTTAAAAAATTTAAAAAGCCATTTTAAGACCTTCACAATCATTTTAAGGTGTTCTTAGAAAATTTAAAAAGCTATATTTTTAAAGGTTATAATTTCTAATGATGTTTTATTGTTTATTTTCTTTACTATATATATAAGCTATGGGAATTGATAACTTGTAGGATGGATTTGGGTTAGGTTCGAAATCAATTTCATTGGTTGTTACTATAATTCAATGGTATGTCCAACAACGAACAAGCAAGATATACCAAACACTTGTGACTTAGCAAGAGCTGAGGCATCCTAAAGCCCACCACAATGGACCTATATCCCAGGGGTTGTCTACCATTTTAGCCTTATCACAACGGGACAGCATGTCCACTTGTTATTAGTAATTGTATATCAATGATTGTTTTTGAATTGATGTCCATAATCTYARATATCTATTTTTAGAAAAATAAAAGACAAATAAAAATTACATATTTTATATATATATTTCCAAAAAAAAATTGATATTCATTATTTCAAGTGTGAAATCAAAATATACATAAGAGAGACTAAAAAACTCAATCCAAATTCCGATCAAAATTAGTATGTTGCAAACCCRACAAAACTAGTCCCAGACTAYTTATCCAACAAAAAGAAAAGCCTCGACAAAAATAACCAAGGACTCACTTACATTAACAGTCTCACCACAAGGACCCTACAATATCATCAACACAAAGATAGCTAAAGATCATTTAAAAACATACTTCGAGCAACCACCAATATCGACACAAAAATAATTACAGGTCATTTAAAAATATACTTCGGGTAACCACCGGATGGTTTATAGACCCAACTTAACTCTTGCGTAACTAAAGTTCCTTCGTGAAGAACAATGGCCTCCTTTGATAGTTCATCCGTTCGCTGATTATACTCTCTGAATACATGCTCGACTTAAAGGGAATCGAAGCCATTCCGGGTCTCTCTGATTTGATGTATTAAAGGTTGCAAAATTAGATTAGATATATAACAGTGGCCTTTATACCATTCGACCAGAATTTCGGAGTCCCTATCACATGTAGAGATGTGACGCCTTTCTCCAATGCATACTTGAGTAAAATCCAGAAAGCAAAGAGTTCAACTCGAGTATTAAAACCTTGGCTCACACCAAGTTGGAGTTTATAATAGTGATCAAATTGAATTGCTCCCACTCTGCAACGATCCGATGTCACTTGGCTTGCTCCGTCCAAGAAACCCCAAGCTACTTCTTGATTTATAATCAACTCTTTAAGTTGCATTGTTGCCTTATATATATATATATATATATATATTCTAGAGTATGATACTTGATTAAGAGCTCGTCTTTCTTGGATATAAGGAAATAGTTTAATGGCCCAAGACCTTGAGGCATTTGGCAAGAGTGAAAGTATGCTCCCTTAGGATCACCAGGCGGTGTGGTTTTCCTTGAATAATGGTGATGAGTAAACCTACATTGATGGATAACAGCTAGTGGTGGTTGCCCCCACTATTGGTTGACAACTGAGTTATGATAAGTTTTTTCAGTATGGTGTGCGAGTATATTCCCATGAAAAAAAGCAAGTAATTTTATTCGTAGAAGACAAAATTACATGAGTATATGCTTTGAGCATTCACATCGTTGGTAGCTCTAGTTGAGCATTCCAGATCCCCTGTCCAAGTGATATTATAAAAAGACAACCATTGACCCATTAAAGATCCAGGCTGTAGGAAGCCCATATGTCATCTTCTGAGAATACAAAAACTTCCAGGTGTATACAACTGTTCGCTAAAAAGAAACAGCAAAAAATAGTTTTTTACTCAGATAGAGGTCTAAGGGTCATGAAGAAATTTCGAGGAGCCATGCAAGCTCTTTTCCCAAATTTTACAGCTTCCTTGGTCCAATGCCAGTCTACCTTTTGAGAGTCAATCTGCTTCTTTGTTCCAGTCCCGTAGACATGAGTAAAAGTGTGATGTGAGAAGGACTGAAGGAGTCTTTTCATATCATCCAACAATGGTTGCAAAGTGAAAGAGTGAAGAGATGGACTGCCATTTAAACATTTTATGACCAACATTGAGTCTCCATGAATGTTGATGTGGGAGATTCATTTTTCCTTGGCAAGAATTAAAAGTAGTTTTACTGCCATGAATTCGCTAGAGTTATTAGAAGCTTCCCCCAGATTTGTTGCAGAAGAAATGGTGTAAGAGTCATCTAAGTGTAACACCCCCCCCCGGCGTCCTCAGAGGAGGGAGAGCCTTGAGCAATTCCATCAAAGAAAGCCTAGGGGAAGGATGATTCAATTTGTGGAGCAGGGTGGAGGGGTTTTAGAGGGTGAGAAGTGATTTGAGGGAAAGATTATAGGATAGCTAGGGAATATAAGGAACATTGGGAGGAAGAGGGCTCTACATCATCAAATATGATGTGGTTCTTGTCTAACTAAATGCCCCAAAATGAGATAAGTGGGAGGGCTTTTATAAGGGCGAAATATGACGAGTTGATCCACGATTGCAAAGCTTGTTCAATAGAATCTCCAGCCCATTATGCATGAGATCCAAGTGAGGTCCTTAGATAATTCCAAATAGCATGGTTGAAGGAGCATTGAAGAAATATATGTTAGCTTGTTTCATTTTCTTGCTTGCAAAGAGCACAACGACTAGGACCAACAAAACTCATTGTTTGTAGATTTTCCCAGGTTGGAGCTTTGTGCTTGAGGAGGAGCCACATAAACATTTTTTCTTTTCCTGGACACTTCATTTTCCATAGTAGTTTTCCCTATCAAGGGGCTAGCTCATTGATGTGTTCCAGAATTAGTGTGGAATATCCATGTTTGGGAGCATATCCCTCTTAGGGATTGAAATCCCAAATTAAAGAGTCTGTTTGATCAGAGAGATGAACTAGGGAGGAGGACAAGGATTTTGTGTATTCCATCTAGGTAGGAGCATTTGCTGCATTAAGACCAATTTCCTACCAGCTAAGCCATCGAGAAGTGTCTGCCAAATAATCAAGTAGGGAGGCTTGTTGGAGATAAAATATCCCTGCATTGTTTATATCTTGGATAAGAGGACCTGGGAGGATATGTTTTCCCTTGCACTCTGTCCAAAGGTATTTCCCTATAAGAATGTCAGCACCATTCCCAATTTTCCAGATGAGCCAATTTCCAATTAGGGGGAAAGTGACTGGGGAAAGCATTGATAATCGCTTTCCAAACAATTGATCCATTTTTGGAGGATTTGTTTGGCCTTTTGATCCAATTAAAGATGGATTCATCGAGAAAATATATTTCCTTTAGGATGCATGACCAGAGACCAGAGCCTGTGATGAGTCCCTAAACATTCTTAGCTGCCAGAGCTTGTGCGAAGAGGTGAATGTTTTTTAGCCCCCGTCCCCCAAAAGATTTGGGAATTGAGATTTGCTTCCAAGAGGCTAATACTAGGGATCTTCTCTCGTTAAAGCTTGACCAAAGATATCGATATGAGAGCTGACCTAGCTTCTCGAGGATACCTTTTGGAACCCAGGCCAGAGAGGTCCAGTAAATTGGGATGACTTCCAACACCGATTTTACTAGAACCAACCGACCTTCTCAAGAAAGCCATTTGTTGTACCATAGGTGTAGTCTTTTTTCTACCTTTGCACATAGCCATTGGCAACCCCTTTTGTTATAGTTGTTTGCTTTGAGAGTGAAACCCATATATTTCATACCAACAACATTTGACTTGACTTGAGTGCCAAGGATGTTAATGTTTATGCCATTATTATAGTTCTTTGCATTTCAATAGATAAGAGCATCATAAGAACAAGATCACTGGGAAATACACATTCACAAGAGACACAACATTTATCTTGGGAAACCCTCTAGGGGAAGAAAACCCAACAAAAACTTCCTTGTCATAAATAGCTTATACAATGTTCAAGAGATAACTCAAACCAATACAGATAGTCCTCTCCAAGATATGCGCCACTCTTCTCCCTCTCTCCAACTGGTAATTGCAGCTTGCCTCATAAGAGAATGAGCAAGTGAGTTGTGTGTTGGAAGTGAGGCGCTAGCCTTCTATATATACAAGATTGGAACATGTGAGAGGGTTTCACTGGCAGGGCCGACCTCTCACTCTGGGTGGGTAAACCCACCTTTAATTAATTCAGGGTCTTCAATAATAACTTCTGGGGCCGACTTCTTATTACGCCCTTTATAATTGTTCGATGACCAATCTGCAAAAGGGGATTTGGTCCTTATACAATTACCGACATGATTAATCCACAATGGGGATTAATCCTAATAATAAAATAACAATAATAATAAGAATGCTCTTCGCAGTTACATTATTTCAAAAAAGGATTCTCGTGATGCATTGATTTTCATTTTTCGACATCCCCCAAGAATATAGATAAGACTTCTCCATATTGATTTGCATACCTATAGCAGTGCAAAAGAATTGTAGGCTCTCCTTGAGCTTTGTTATACATGAGAGATTCCCTTCACAAAAAATAAGAATGTCATCAACAAAAAGGAGATTAGTTAGAGTATAATTTGTGTTGATCTTTATACCTTTCATATTGGTCGAGGAACATTCTTTGTGGATCAATCGACTAAGGCTCTCTATACCATAAGAAAAAGAAGTGGGGACAATGGGCATCCTTGTCCGAGCCCTCATTTCCCTCTGAAGAAGGAGGTGGTTGATCCATTTATAAGAAGAGAAAATGAGGTGGTTGAAATGCAATTCATTACCGAGGAAACAAAAGAGGGGGTAAAACCCACGTGAATCAAGAGAAGTCCGATATAAAGCTAGTTGACCCTGTCGAATGCTTTTGATAAGTCTACTTTGTAGGTGATAGCCATTTGCTTTTGAGAGTGGATAGACTGTAGACCTTCTTGAGCAATGCCTATGGCCTAGTGTATTTGCCTTCCTTGGATAAACCCAAATTGCTCTGCAGATATATTGTCTCTTACATGATCTTTTATTTTGTGAGCAATGATTTTTGATATAATTTTGTATATGTTGCTGTAGAGGGAGATGGGTAAGAAATGATCAAATTTGCTTGGATTGTCCACCTTTGGAATGAGAGCAAGAAAGATGGCATTAAAGGGGGCATGAATCTACCATGAAGTCTTGGAGTATTCCACCAAATTCAAAAGGTTTTCCCCAATGATCTCAAAGCATCTTGTGTAGAACTCTATTGGGAAACCATTAGGGCTCGAGCTTTTATCTTTCAAAAAGACGTGGAGAGTTTTTTTGAGCTCCTCCATTAGGCTAGGGAAGAGACTTACAGTCCTTACAATAGAGTCGATGTTGGCTCTAGAGTCAACTTTGAATAAGGATTCAAAGTGCATTGTACCTTCCTTAGCGATATCCTCAAAAGAAGTAGCTTTGGAGCCGTCCAATTTGTCGATAGCCCAGATTGTATTGGAAAGTTTACTCCCATTTACAAAGCGATGGAAGAACTTTGTATTTTCATCCCCAACTTGTAGCCAGAGGGATCTTCTTCTCATTCTCCACTCTTTTTCTTTGTTTAAGAATATTTTTCTTCTGTTGAGGTCCAAGAGCTTGTATTCCTCTTTCATCTCATCCATGGGGGGAGTAGTTGCTTCTTTTTCTTGCCATGCCTTCATCTTATCTTCGATTTTGGATAAGGATACGTTCTCCAATTTCTTTCTCTCCTTGTTCCAAGAAATGGAGGTCTCTTTTTCCTTTTAAAATTTTTCCATAAATTGTATGGTTGGAGATTCCAGCAAGAGGGAATTGTATGGGATCCATCATCCCTTCATTGCTTCCAGGTATGATTGAGATTCTAGCCACCAAGGATTAAATTTGAAGGGACTGTGGGGTTTCCCCCCTCCTTGGGATAAATCCATAATAATAGAGTTATGATCAGAGATCCCACCAGGGCCACCCACTGCCTCGATAATTTTTTTCCATGTAATAGGGGTTAAGACAAAAGAAATCTATTAAGACGTTTTGCGAACCTATCTTTCCCTGAGCGCATGTTCCTCCAAGTGGGGGTATCTTTTATGGGCTAGACATTGAACAAACCAGAATTGTCCAGCTTTTGAATAAACAAATCTGCTAGTGAATCTTTGTGAGCTAAAGGACCCCAAATTTCGCAATTCCCCAAAGTGAAATTTAGGTCCCCTCCGATGAGAATATGTTCCTTAGCTAATATAAAAGAAAATATTTTTTTTTACCAAATTTCCTTTCTGTCTGAGTATGGCTTGTAGATATTGATGCAAAGGAACTCAAGATTTAACTCCATGGAGAAGAAATGCATTCCCAGGATCGACAACGAGGCCCATGAATTGAGTAATTTTAAAAAGTTTTTCTTCAACCCAATGAGGAGGCCGCTAGATTTTCCATTAGCATCCAAAGTGAGAAAGTCCCAATCTAAAAAGGAGGCACTGAAAGATTCCTCAGCCTCGAAACCAACAATCATAAATTCTTGAAGAAAGAGAATAGAGAAACATTATATATATATATATATATATATATATATATATATATATATATATAATTGTGTGTCAATAACACTTTTAATCTTGTATCTAAGTGTTTCATGTAGAATTCTATTCTTGACATTTTCCATGTAAATTTAGATTTCCATTCTTAACATTTTCCATGTAAATTTAGATTTCCATTCTTAACATTTTCTATATAAACTTTTATTCTTGCCAAATGTCTACATGTTGGAGCTTAATTGGTTTTTTTAATTCTAATCAATAGAAGTTCTTAATCGATCAACAAATANTATATATATATATATATATATATATATATATATATATATATATATAATTGTGTGTCAATAACACTTTTAATCTTGTATCTAAGTGTTTCATGTAGAATTCTATTCTTGACATTTTCCATGTAAATTTAGATTTCCATTCTTGACATTTTCCATGTAAATTTAGATTTCCATTCTTAACATTTTCTATATAAACTTTTATTCTTGCCAAATGTCTACATGTTGGAGCTTAATTGGTTTTTTTAATTCTAATCAATAGAAGTTCTTAATCGATCAACAAATATAGTTTTAAAATTAAAAGATGATTTAGTCACTGGTATACACCAAATACCCAATTCCATCTCATCATGACGTTATGAGAGAATAGTCATTTAATATCCCAATTTAACCCCAAATAAAATTCTGGATTAATTGACTCGGGTAGAAAACAATGATTATGTAAAAAATTCCTTAATTCCAATATTATTTATTTATTATTATAATTTGTAAATAAATATATGATTTTGTGCGCTCAATATGGTATATAACCTAAAGCAAGTATCAATGATATTATAACAGGAAATAAAGTAAGAAAACTAATAATAATCTATAGAACTGGAAGCTTTGAACCTGTTTAGAAAATATTTATGGCAATCACTCGCGGTGTTTCTGATTCGCTGCTGTAGCGGAGCATGAAGGGTTTGTGTGAGGATTTGAATTCATCACAACCACCAGCTGTAGCAGAAAAAGAAGCAAAAGGAGAAACGGAAAGGAAGGGGAAGGGAGAAGAATGGCGCAGAAGAGGGGTTCGAAACTTGCAGAGGTGGCCGATGATGAAGTCGTGGTGCCATTACAGGCTGTTCTCCTGGCAGACAGTTTTACTCAGAAGTTCCGCCCCATAACCATGGAGCGCCCCAAGGTACGAAGAGAATCAAAATTGCTTACATTTGAACAAAACGCCACTCGATTGTTTTCCCCAGAGTTAGGATTAAGGCACAGCTTTCTGAAAATCTCGGTCTTTGTTTTACAAACCAAGCAAATAATGTGCAAAATAATGCACACGTTGCGGCGTCGAACTTGTGTAATGGGTAGGTGATATCAGGGTTACATTTGATATATAGATATTTTTCCCAAATAATTAAAAACTAAAAAGTTTTCACAGACCACCCCATTTTCCGCGGATAGTCAATTAACGATGAAATTTTGTGGGAAAAACGATCCTTGTTTTCAGAGGATCCTGTAAAGGAAATTGCATTAACAGAATTCAAGCTAAATTATTGTTCTTTTGTTTTTTGCTGGTAACATGAACTTATATCAAAGTAAAATTACAGAACTATAAACTTCAGTTACTCACAAAATTGGAGTTCTGAATCTTGAGAATTCAGGAGTTTAACAGTTTTTCCTCCTTAGGATCCAAGATGACTATTGAGAAAACAATTAAAACAGTGAAGGGAGACCTATCGGCCTTGTCGTCGCTTCTGACGAGCTGGCATTCTCATCCGGGTTTAAAGTTGGTGGTGTACCAAAATTTGGCAAACACTTAACGAACCCTTTTTTCATCCTTGTGAATTCAAACTAACTCTGATTTAGATCTTGTGCTTTTTTTAAAATTCTTAAAGCACCTTATTCGTACTTTCACTATTTTATGTGTGGTCATTCTATTTTAACTAGCCTAATGTATTTGTAAATACATTTCTGCGCGAAATGGCCCAAAATAAAAGTACTGGCAGAGACGTTTTTTGAAGAAGCTTTTGACTTGCTTTGGAGAACAGCAAAATCTGTCAGGCATGGTGAATTTTAGTTGACTTCTACTCTAACAGAATATTGTGCAAAATGGGAGTAATTTCATTCAAAACTTAGTTCAATTTATAGGCCTGTTTGACGTGGAACTCAGGCAGTTATTGTAAGGATAGGATGGGCCGTATCTTAAGTGATAAGTGTTAATGTTTAAGCCATTATTATAGTTCTTTGCATTTCATTAGATAACAATAGCATAATACAAGATCACTGAGAAATACACAATCACAAGAGACACAACATTTATTCTGGGAAACCCTCTAGGGGAAGAAAACCCAGCAAAACTTCCTTATTATAGATAGCCAATACAATGCCAAGAGATCTCTTAAACTAATGCAGAAGATCCTCTCCCATATATGCGCCACTCTCTCTCCTTCTTCTATTAACTGCAATTCTGAAACTTGTCTCACAAATGAGCAAGTGAGTTGTGTGTCTAAGTGAGGCGCTAGCCTCCTTATTTATACAAGACTGGCACGTGTGAAGTGTCTCTTCACTGGCAGGGCCGACTTCTCCAACTGGGTGGTTATAACCACCTTTATTATGTTTCGGGGCCTCTTTGATATATTCTGGG
>JASDQU010102444.1:360902-402144 GCA_032191745.1 Picea mariana
CCTCGGTGAAAAGAACTCTCCCAATGAAAACATCCCAAGGTACCTGACCTAACTATGATCCATGCAGACCTATTACATTATTAACCCACGCAGGGGTGCGGAAATTCCGTTTACAAAATTTTGTGCTGGAGGCATAAAATGCCCAGTAGAACCAAACTGTCTTCAACATACTTGCATCTGATGATGCATATCTTCATGGCACATGGAGTTGACCCCCGGTGCTAAATGGGTGGTCAACATCACCAAGTCAAAGTGAAATCAGAATCATAAAGTAAAGTAATAAGGGTATTAGTCTCCCCCTTTGTGTTTAGAGACTCACAAACACAAGGGGACCACTTTCCAAGGTACCCAAATCTCAACACTTACGTGTCCCTCTCATGGTTGATCCTACTAGGCGGATTACATCATTCTTTTCTATTATCATAACCCTGTTCGTGACAAGAGGCACACCAATGCCTTGAACACTTTTGGCATCAAATTAGTAAGATTGTGCATCTCTTATCAACTGCCAAGCAACACCATGAGGATGTTGTTGAGTAGTGCTCTCATCATGCTTTAGTAGGTGACCCTGCTACCGGTAGTCATTCCCCTATTACAAGATGTTTCCTAGTGGCCTTGAGTATTAGAACAGTTTCATTTGATTATTCTTGGCTTCCTTCCATGATTGCCTAACTAGGCTCACCCAACATTGGATATTCTCCCAAGGACATCCTTCAAAAGTGCATAGCTCATCTCTATATAGTAGATGCAGAGTCTAGAGTTTCATCCTTTTCTACAGTGGTATCTTGACCCTATGTAGGTTTGGAGGCTTCTTCTTTTACTTCTTCCTCTTCTGCATCAGTTTCTACTTCTACTCTTTTATTGTTGCTATTACGTAGCTTCTTTCCTTAATCTTTTTAGCTTTTAGGAGGTTCTTTTGCACTCTCACTGCTTATCACTATTGATGTGCTTTTAAGTCCCATTGACCTACTATTTTTGGTTATTATTAAAACTATCTTATCTTAGAAGAATTGGAATGTGTAAATGGAAGCTGTATTTTCTACACAATTTCAATAATGTTTCCTTTTTACTAGATAAAGCTGGACAATTTGCAGAAATTTTGTAAAATGAATGCATATGGTCACTGATTAGTAACTCGACATCTTCACTATTGATTTGGATAGTGCTCAGGGCTAACTCTCTTCTTCCCTTGTGGCAACTGCATCTTTGTTTAGGTTATGTTCCTTTATTGGCTTTCCTCCACTTCCTAGAGTTTTCCTTCTTGGGATAACCTCCTTGTATGCTTATGTTTATGTCATTTTGTTTCATGCTGCTCTTGTACTCATTTTCAGTTAATCTTCTTGGGATAACGTTTCTTGTATGCCTTTTCATTTATGTTCATTTTATGGGTGTCTTTTACACACCTCTTTTGTTTGGCTATTGTTGCTGGTTGTAGACTGTAGTCACTTGCCCCTTTGACCTATTTTGGTCTTTATTGGACATTAATACAGATTTTAATTTCAATCTCTACATCTCGGCCCAGAGTCGCGGGAGTACATATTTGTGTTTTTTGAGCATGCTGTATTTTCTGGCTGGCACTTAGGATTTCTATTTAGTTATCCTCACCTTGCTCCATCTTTTGCCCATATCAGGAAGCCTTTCTGGCAGTTAGGATTTCTATTTACTTATCCTCACCTTGCTCCATCTTTTGCCCATATCTGGAAGCCTTGGCCTTGTGTTTACATTTCCATCATATGGTATAGTATACAATAAATATTTATTGCCTGCATGGCCCTACAAAGATTGTTGGGATCTTACAATTAAGTATTCGAGATGTCATATTAAGATTGACAAAGAAGAAAATTCTAAGAAATATTGGCAAGACCAAATGAAAAAGAAGGCATAGGAAGGTGTGCAAATGGATAGACAAGCGTTAATTTGACATTGACTTACATGACAAGGGAAACAGATATACATTGTTCAACAGAAAAACATATTCTTTGGAATTACAATTTGAGGGTTCAAGTCCACTAATGTCATTTTCTTTGGGAATACAGGTATTAGATTACCAGTTACACCTTATGTGGAAGGTCTCTTAGAGTAGGCTAATGCGAGAGTGCTTATTGATTCCAAAAACATGTGCATCTTCTTCATGTTAAAGCATGTTAGACTGCAAGCGGATATGAGGATATTATGCAATCTGTCAATTATAAAAGATATAACTTGCAAATGATAAGTCAAACATCAGGGTCTTACCATGGGTAATTCCAAGGTCAATCAGGGGTATATGGTTTTGCCTATTGGTGGATTTTATGTTAGTTTTGCCCATTGGGGGATTTGATGTTATTTTTGGTCTTTTATAGGCTAGAACCTTGTGAGATTGTCCAGTGGATCTAAATAAAAAAATTATTGGCTTTAAATAGATTGCCAAAGGTCCCAACCCCAGGGGATTATCCGGCCTCCCAAACAAACAATTGAAGTCTAAGAGCTAGAGATACAAAACACAGGATTGAATTCTCTAGAAGCTTTAAAATTTTCTAAGCTCATGCAATTCCTTATGACATGATCTAATAAACAAGAACAATCCCCATTGTTGTAATAGTCTCTATGGAGATTCATTGGCACTCAGCATGAGCAGATTGTTGCCCTGTTATTTTGTTGCACTCAGGAATTAAAATAATAGTTAAGCTTTTACTTCTTGGTTTAAGTGTGTGCAATGCCTGTTACTTTCTGATAAGTAATGTTGGTGACATGCTACTTTCTATTTCTATTGGCTGTAGCGCTTTTCATGTCACTGTTGGCATGAAAAGCAGGCACATTCTCGTCATTCTTTTATGCTTGGCCAATTTTGAAGGCCATTTAAGATGAGATATATTGACATGCATGGAATATGATGCGTGCTGTTTTTTCCCTTAACAGGGAGATCAGGCGTATAACATTTCTTTTATTATCCTTTGCTTGGATATTCTATTAATAGTTTTGATTTAATGCTCCTTAAAATGGTTCTATCTTTTACCTACATCTCATAGTTGTTAACCCTTCTACTGTTTTTGATATTAAAGGTGTTGCTGCCCCTTATAAATGTTCCTATGATTGACTATACACTGGAGTGGCTGGCTTCTGTTGGCGTTGAGGAAGTCTTTGTATTTTGCTGTGCTCATGCAAAGCAAGTTACAAGCTATTTGGAGAGGTCTCACTGGAAATCCCAAACAAACTTCATTGTCACAGCCATTGAATCAAATGACTGTGTTAGTGCTGGTGATGCCCTGCGTTTTATTGATCAACGGAATGTGGTATGTTGTTCTCTTTTACTTTCATGCATGATGTAAAATCATTCATTTATTAGGAGTGCTCCTTGTCACTCAAATATGCCTTGCATTTCACTTATACATAAGGCAATACCGATTTTACATGACTCTTTCAAGGTCATAAAGTTTTGAGTCTTTGACAATTTCAGCTCTCTCTTTTATACAGTGCATGGAATTGGATGCAACCATTTTTAGAAGAAGCTTTTGTTGCATTTGTTTATGCAGATGTTCATCTTATCAAACTTTTTGCTTTCAACAGCACATATAGTGCATATGTTTAGTGCCATGGAAAAAAAAGTTATGTGCACTAACTTTAGGGCACATCTTCAAGGTCCAGAGAACTCTTGGGGGTAGTTGGTATCAAAGTTGCCATGCATTTATGATAAGTACGTGTACAAAAATGGGATGAAGTATGATAAATAATATAATGTACCTATCTGTCATGTGTGATGTCTTGTCAACATAACATACTTTTCAAGTGACAAGGTATGAAACATAAAGATTGAAGAATCGTGTTAAATATTGTAGGAATTGTAACTGTTAAGTACCTTTGTGCTGTAAACCATAACGATTGTCTATGTGAGGGTGTGCAACTAAAATGGAAAATAACTTTTAATCATGGAGTAACCTCTTTTCAACTCCCTATTAGGCTTCTGGCCAATGTTGTATCTTTATCATTGGTGAAGACTTACATTGCATGATGTTTTGGCTCTAGAAACTATAGCTTTACACTGTAATAGAATTATGTTCTAACTTCTTATGTGCTTGGTTTTCTCTTTATAACAAAGGCATGCTGCTAATGGCTAACCTTGAGGGCTGTATGCAACTCCTCTGTTTTGATGGTAAAGAAACTTGTAAGTGCATGGTGAAAAGAATTTTCAGAGTTTTTGCAATTTAAAGAATCTTGAAGGTATGAGAGTTCTTAGAAAGATTATCATGTTGGAAAATGCCTTCAATAATGGACGAGCACACTTTATTAAATATTTACATGCCCATGGGTTTTCTTGGCCACTCTTGATTACATGAGCAGATATTGATGTGAGGTTGGTAATCTTATGGAAGACCACAACTAAATATAATAATAATAATAATCTAATTTAAGGTCACAGTGTAGCCAGGCACCAAATTAATCTATGAGACCCCCTTGTTTGTGGGACGAAGTACCTCCTTCGTGCTGCGATTTGACTGCTTAGTCTACGGAGGTGTGCATACCCTACCCCCCTTCGGATTTGAACTTCTGACCTCCAAGGAGAAAACCCATGTTTTGGATGTTCCTATTACAAAATGAGCTAGATCATTAAATGAGGAAAAGGGTTGAGTCACATAACTGTGCTCAAAGGAAGGTACTCACAATAACACAATATGATATTATCAATGAATAACTGGTGCATTTATTACAATGGAGTTTACCTCCTTATATATCATTGTTCACTAATCAAATAATTTCCACTTATGAATGTGGGATAGACCGCTTGACACAAAAAGTGAACATTGACATATCCTAAAGTCGTAAAGTGACTTTATTACATAGTAAGTCTTATATCCTAACAGTTTCTGCATTCCAGAAACTTGTGCAACATAGGAGTTTTTATGTCATTTCATGCCGCTATTTGTACTCTTATGTTTTCTTTTAGGGGGTACTTTTTGCAATCCTTCCTTTGGCCGTAAATGTTTGCTGTATTTTCTAGTCCCTTCGACGAATTTTGATCTTTCAAGGACAATAATATAAATAATACAATGCACCTGAGGTCATTTATCATGTGTTATGCCTTGTAAACATATAACACAATGTTCCACCAAGACTCCGGGACGGGGTAACATACTTCTTAAGTGACAAGGTATAAAACCAAATAATTAAGATCGAAGAATTGTGTAAAATCATGGCCTAGTCGAGGAATTGTAACCGTTAAGAACCTTTGTTCTGTAAACAATGATGATTGTTGATGTGATTGTGTGCAAGTAAGATGGAAAATGACTCTTATACATGGAGCAACCTCTTTTCAACTCTCTATTAGGCTGCCGGCTAATGTTGTATCTTAATCATTGGTGAAGACATACGTTGCATGCTGTTTTGACTCTAGAAATTATAGCTTAACACTGCTATAGAATTATGTTCTAACTTCTTATTTGCTTGGTTTTCTCTTTATAATATCTGGCACTATTGCTTATGGAGAACCTTGAGGGGCTGTATGTAAGGTTTCTGTTTTGACAATAAAGAAAGTTACAATTACAAGTGACAATTGTATGGTGGAAGGATTCTTTAGAGTTTTTGCAAAGTAAAGAATCTTGGAGGTATGAGGTAAGATAAGATAAGTTTATTAATGTCCAACAAATGACCAAAACTAGGAAATGTGTTGGACATTAAAGGGACTATTTAGTGCAAAAGTGTCGATACAAAGTGTGAGTGCTAAGGTCACTCCTATAAAAGAAAAAGAAAAAGTAAAACTAATAAATAAGATCTAAATTCTATGACTCGAAGCCAAATTGGAATGCAATGCCTTGGGAAAGGGTACCAACAAATAGTCTCAAGGCTCCAAATGTCTATCACCCGAGGAAGGATAGGGGAGGTTGTCCTCCTGAAGTATCCACTGTCAAATGTGCAACTCTCCAACCATCCAAGGCTGAAGAAGAGAAACTTTGGATAGAGCAGTGCTGGAAGGGATGGACTTGGTTCAAGAATTCTCTCTACCTAAAAGAGGTGGCTTGCTACCGGGATTTGGAGGAAGTGCATTGTTTGCGGGTATGGATTAAACTATTTCAGGATTTAATAAGTCGGCATTGTTATCACACAATCTTGCACCCTAGTGCAAAGCCTTCACAAGGTACAAAATGAGTGGAACATTAGAAGTGTTATCGTTGTCACCTAGGCAACAACTTCCCTCATTTTAGTGAAGGACAGATCCAACACAAGGGAGGCTTCCCTAGTAGCCTCTAGGGTTCCTAAGGCAAGACACAGTCAAGTCTAAGGTCTCCTATGTAGATACCTAATTTACCACCAATTTATTATGATATACAAGTCAAAGAATAGGTGGATATTTCAAGGTAAATTTTGAGATTTAAGATGTTCAATTCTAGGGCTGCTTTAGAGGGTTTATTGTGTGATTACTAAGTAAAAAAGTCCCCAAAACAATATAGATCTGAAAATTACCCTAGGCTGTTATAAAACTTGTAATAAAGATAAGGAAATTGAAGCATAAAATAAGTTATAACAGCAATACAATTCAGCCACTTAAACAGATTATAATCAAGTGAAATTTAGGGCTAAAACACGGGGTAAAACTAGGGTTTCAAGTAACTTGTTGATTCTGAAAATTTAAGAGCTTGTAACAGCCCAAAAAGACCAAGACGTCCAACCCTAAAAGGCTGCAATAAAAACAAGCTAGGGCAAGGTTTCAAGAAAAATGATTTTTAGGTCAAAAATATGTGGGGAAACCTTAGACCTCTAGAGTTTTTGATGGCTGAAAATGAATATGTGCTGTTTTTAAACCCTAAATTTATCGTAAAACATAATAAAATTTGAGTTTTAGAATTTATGATTGACTAGATGGGAGAAGACTAGTGCCTACTATTTTTATTGGATATATGGAGCTTGTGAGGATGTAAGTAGATCTATGGTGATATCTAGAGTTGTCCACCTAGTGCCTTACAAACTTCAAGATAGTTCAAGGGAAGATACTCCACTAGTAATCGTCCAAGAGTTATGAAGAAGGGACTTCAAGAAAGACACCAAGAGAGTGCACCACCACCACTAGAGAAGTACAACTATACTTAAAATCATCCATAAACAACATCCAATAGATCAAGTGAGACCACTTACTCAAGAAATTGATTCATCTTCAAAACCCTAACCAAGAGCATCCATGAAATTTGTAAAATTATCCACTATACATCATCCTCAAGAAGTCGCTCTAGTTATCCATCCATAGCAAATATAGAAGAGAAGAAGTAGTCAAGTAATTGTTCTCCACAAGTTCTAGCAATGATTTAAAAATGGGAAGTGCTTTTCTATTTATATGAGAGATCTAGCACCCCTTTCATTAAAATAACAATATTTTTCTAGCTTAAACCCTAAGAAAATATAAAAATGCCTTTACTCTTTACAAGCCTTAGAGATAAGCTCACAATGAATAAAATATCCATGATACAAGAGTGGATGAGTCAAAAAACCCCCAAGGATGCTCCCAAGATGAAGTAAAGTGCTCAAAAGGTAAGACATCCTCCATAAATGCATGCTCAAAGTCACACATGTGGCACATGTGGTCTCCCAAGAGTGGACGACTCCCTCAAAATATATGAAAAGTCATGTGAAGGGGCTCAAGAGTGAAACGTTCCCTCCAAAGGGTGCAGTGTTTCATCCTCCAAGTGCAAAATCATCCCTAAAAGGTGCAACTTCCCCTCAAAATGGCCAAAAGGTGTGACATCCTCAAAGAAGCCCAATGACCTCAAAAATAAGTGGACGACCTCCATAAAGTGTGCAAGGGGCCTCCTCAATGTCCTCCAAAGGACCAAGGCTCAATCCAAGTCATATTCATGCAAAGTACATCGTCCAAAGAGGGGCTCAAGTGATCCAATGGAACCATCAATTCAGGGGCATGTACACAAGTCCATTGCAAAATAAAAAGTGTCATGTCAAATGTAAATGCCATCAGGTAGATCACATTAAGCATCACCTTCAAACTTCACAATAACTCATAGAATTCATACAATTTTCCAAGTTTAAGTATGGGAGGGTCATTGTTAGGCCCTATTACATGTGCCAGTACCAAAGAAGAGAAGTATTTCCCAAGAAATCCATCAAGGAGCATGTGTAATGATAGATGGTAGGGTTTGGGGTTAACTTCATGAATGGTATTGCATAGTCATGTGAGGTTATGTAAGATATTTATCCACATGACCTCCTTTGTAATGAGGGAGCGCTTATGCATTGAGTTTCCCTTTCCTTGGCATCGTGTCTTTCCAAACCCCCTTTTGCCTTTTTCTTTATTCGTTTAACCTTTTTTAGCTTTTGACTTTTGCTTTACTTCATTTAGTCCTTTTTAGGTATTATTTATTGCATAGGACTTGGGGTGTTGGCCTCATAGCAAGGGGGTGTTGCTCATGCTTTATTTCCTTTGGTTCTTTGCCATTTCCTTTCTTTTCATTTGCTTTGCATTTTGATTCTAGAATCTTGTTCATTTCCTATTTTTTAATAATTAAGCTGCATTAACCTCGAGCATTCGAATTTGTTCTTCTCATGGGATTATGAAGTATGAAGTTTGAACCTATAAGTGTGACATATGACAACCAACCCAAAAGAGGGGATAATGAAAATTGGGAAAGATGGAGAATGTTATGTATGGATTGGGATATGGACATGCCACCCCTATCAAAACCACCCAGTAGTACAACTCTGCCCAAGAATGACAACACTTATCTAGGAGATAATGATGACGTGAAACAAGGCAAAAGTAACAAATTTAGAGCATCATGATCCATTATCCGACTTAAGCCATAGTCACTACTTTCATGTCAAATACATAAGGCATTAACACTTAATATGAAGCAATGAAACAAGGTACCTCATGTATGTCGAGCACCGTAATCATCCAATGTGAGTGAGTTGAGCATAATGTGAGAAGCATCGTTGGTCAAGTGTCTGCGGAGAACCATGGATCTTGTCTGTGGGGCTGATGTTTGTGATATGGATCATAGGAAAAAAATCTCATCTAGTTACCCCTAGATGTGAGGGTGTAACAGGCGTCTTGCTTGTAGGGGGTAGGACTACCCCTTGGGGTCTGATGGATTTGGTAGCTAGAATGGTATTGCTATTTGTCTGTCTCGTAGTATCTTTGCTCCTCTAGGAGCATTGAAAAGAAATATGTGATCCTTTGAGTAGTATTTGACTGGGGGTTGGCCAAAGGATGAGAGATCTAAGTCCAAGGGCCTCTCCTATATATATAAAGCCAAGCACCTCTGGTACAGATACTGGAAGAATAGGGAGTTATGTGGCACTATGAACAAGCAATACAATTACCTACGTATCTGATAATATCTGGGGCATCTAAATACAAAGTGATCCTTTGTCATAGGTTTTTGTTTGTGGCAAAGTCAACAAAGTCTATCCTTCCATGGAATCTAGGGTTCAACTTCCACCCGAAGTTGATGAGAGCCCACTTGGAACTGGCCTACAGGATCTTGAGTCCATGCATCCAATGTTGGAGCGTGTAAGGGTACGTAATGATGAGGCCGCCCCATAGGTCCATGAAATACTTTGCATAAAGGCCATCTTGGGCTGCAACCCCCTTGGAGGGGTGTTCCAAGTGACTTGAATATACTGCTTGTAAACATCCTCCCTGATAATTTCGTTCATCTCTTGCTTATTAGGCAGAAGGTGGTCATGGGCATCTAGAGAGTACTTGAATAAGGGAAGGTGGTCCATCAATATGCCAATTGATTGAAGGAATGGGAAACCACTAAGAACCAGTGGTGCACTCTCCCTTTGGGGGTTTGGTCCAGTAAATGGCCATTTGAAGAGAAAAAGGCAAGGTATGAATACTGGTCCATATCTGTAATATCTCTAGGATGAGCCCCAGTTGTATTATGAATTGTAAACGTGTTTTGTAGGCTGGTGAGTTATAAGCTGGTAGGCTTATGTGTTAGTAGGTCGGAGAGCTTAGGTGTTAAAGGCCAAGAGCCTGTTTTGTACATGTAAATATTCATATTATTAATATAAAAACATCGGTGCATGTAAACCGACCACGATAAAAGAGAATGCGGGACTAAGCTCCACTAGGCTGGGTAAGGGAGAGGGGGCTGAGAGGTTGGAAAGAGGGGTTAAGCCTAAGGGCTTAAGTCCAAGAGAATAATAATTTATTATTATTCCAAAAGCTGTTTGGAAGGATATGTTTTTATCCTAAGTTCCTGGGGAAGGACGGGTGACTTCCTAAGGGAAAGGAACGTGCTTCATGAGAGACAGGTGTCGGCTTAGGCACATGCATACTTAAGGGGGAAATTCTTGCTGTTGGGGGACACGCAGGCACTCAGGGAGGCACTCACGCACATGGAGGAACTCACTCACGGAAAGGGGTTCATGCACAGATAGTTTTTGCTCTCACGCTCTCATCATCTTCACTAGGCTAGACTAGTCTGCCCCATCTCTCCTCATGAATTCACTCATGCATTGAGCAAGCACATAGCCATCCAATTCCGCCATGGCTCTCCAGCCATTGTGCACCTCCGTAATTTACTGAGCCGTCCCTTGCCTTACCCGACTTAGCTATTGTGGTTTGAAGAGGCGGGTTGCCAAGTCCGTGGTTGAAGAGGCAGGTTGTCAGGCCTGTGAGTAGTTCTCTCTCCAGGTGAGAGAGGTTGTTGTGAGTTGAAGAAGTAGGTTGTCAGGCCCGTGAGCAACTCTCTCCAAGTGAGAGAGTGTGTTGAGGAAGTGAGTTCTCTTGGAGGGAGTCCCGTAGCTGCTATAGAGCTTTGAGAATTCCGGTTCGGCCTGTTGCTGAAGCCCAAGGTAAGGGAGGTGGAGCAGCTGATGGACTGTGTGAGAGTGAAGGTGTATACTCCTGGGGTGGGACAGGCATGTGGGGAATGGGAGTCTGTGAGCAGTGGGTGTAAGTGGCTCCTGGGAGAGAATCCTTCCTCTTAAATTGTGTGACTTTTCTATTGACCTTGCCTAGCCTAGGAATCCCTTGCCCGATGGAGTTTAATCCCAGCTTGGGGGTGACCCACTGCTGAGAGCGATGAGTAGTGTGGTCTAAGGCTGGGAGGTTCGTGGAAGGTCTGCACGCAGTTGGTGGTTTTACTCCAGTTAAAAGATAAGTATCATTTCCGTGCTTAATTATGTATGTTATACATGTCTGTTATTCTTGAAATGTTATCATGTGTTCCGTTGCATGTAGGAATTACTATCAATTCCATTTGAGTCTGTATGGTAGCAGTAACTCTGTGTTATTTGTTTTAAATTCATTAGAAATGCATGTTATATATATATGTATGTTCCTCT
This sequence comes from Picea mariana, assembly GCA_032191745.1. NCBI lineage: Eukaryota > Viridiplantae > Streptophyta > Pinopsida > Pinales > Pinaceae > Picea > Picea mariana. Next base: position 372,180 of record JASDQU010102444.1, read on the forward strand.
GTGGCGTTGCCCGGCCTGTTGGTGGTTGGGGACGTTACAAATTGGTATCAGAGCTAGTTGAGCTAAGTGAAGTGTCCGAGTAGTGGCGTTGCTCGGCCTGTTGGTGGCTAGGGACGTTACAAATTGGTATCAGAGCCATGGTTTCAACATTGAGCCTGGATGGGCCATGTTAGTGGAAGTTGAAGCAAAAGTTTCGGAAAAGAATTGTTGTTGAAATGGACAAAATTCAAGTTCAGAGCCCATGGTTCCTACCCGGAATCTGGAGGGGCCACAAACGAGAAATTCAGAGTAGGAAGTCTAGAGAATTTTGATGTACAGAGTGCTAGAAGGGCACTGAAAGAACACTTGGACTTTGTTTGGAACACAGGATGTGTAATAAGTTTAAGAAATGGCCACAAAGAAAGAAATCACAACATTCGTGGTGTTGGGGCCGTAGGATCTGTTCGGGAGAAGGGGAATCCTTCACGACCGTCAGATCTGGAGAAAGTACAAGAGGGTTAACCTGGAAGCCTTTCGGACTTCGCGACTTCGGTGAAGTTAGGTGCAAAAATAAGAGAAGGGCCGAAGCCCGAAGCTCCGAAGTCTCGGAGGAGATCTACATCGTACGTCTGAGGAGAAGCCTTACCGATGGATCAAGCCAACTTAAAAATGGGAAAACGCATGTGAAAGCCCCCGAAGCTCCGAAGTCTGGAGTTAAACCGGATCGTCCGTCAAGTGGGACACGTGTCAGCAGATTGGCTTGTTCGGGATTTTGGTGTTCGGGAAAATTAGTGTGTGCGGAGGCGAGAACTCCCGAAGCCCGAAGCCCGGAAGAGCCGAAGTAGTGAGTCATGATGACGTCACCTAGAGGTGACGTGGATCTCTCCTATGCCTGCCACGTGCCCCCACTTGGAATGTTGACAGCTGTACTATGTGGACTCGGAGGGTAAATAAGTCCGAAAATTCGAAATTCGGGAGATTGGAAGGAAGCAGGCATAAAAACTTCCGAAGCCTGAAATTCCGGAGTAACGTGGCATGATGATGTCATCGGGAATGACGTGGACCCATGGGATGTGTGCCACGTGTCAGTGGGTTTCAGACCCGCCAAAGATTGAAATGTCATTTGGAATGTGACATGTGTCACCTGTTTGAGTGGGCCATGTGTCCGTTTCTAATGTTTCGCCACGGGGACCTCCTCTCGAGTATGGGTGGTGGGGCCCTGATGGTCATAGTGGCGCGTGGCACTGGTTGTGAAATCCAAAGACTTGACACTCTCGAAGAATGTTTCATAAGGGAACGAAAGGAAGAACTTTCAAAAATTTTGTAACGTCGAGGTGACGAGACGTAATGATGTCACCAAAGGTGACATGGAAGTGTTCGAAGATTAACGGTTCGAGGTGTTGGGGGTGCGCGGATGTGAAATCCTCCGAAGCTCCGAAGTTTCGGAGCTCAGATGCTCGAAGTTCCATAGTGGGTGTCAGCTGTTGGATGATGGGTAGTCGTGAACTGTTGATCCACCCTACTTCGCGAGTTCGTTAATCCGGAACTCCGAGAGATTTGTTGTGATGTGCTTTGAAAACTTCTGAAGCCGGAGGCCCGAAGTTCTGAGTAAGCGCCTATCGATCTAGCGCTTGGCCACAACCCGTGGTCGCATGGGTTGGGGGCTAAGAGAAAGGGGCTAGTGCCCGAAAACAAAATTATTGCAGAACAGAGAAAAGCTCAGAAAGAAAAGATCTGTGGGGATTCTTGATTGCTCGAAAACCGCAGAATGAAATCTGAACGTTTTCTTGAATCAGATTGGTTTATGAATACTGTGGAATTTGTCAAGGACTGATGGCCTGGCAAATTTTGGTTCATTGCACATTGTGTTTGCAGAGTTAACGATTGTTAGAACTGAACCGAATTGCTGCTTAGTGCAGAGAAATGGAGGAGGCACAAAATGCTTCCAGTTCAGAGAATGAAGCTAGAGGAATGGATGTCCATTTGGGAGTTGAAGGATCAAACTCCAATGGGCATGGAGAAGAGATAGATAAGGAGGGAGACATGATGAAAATCATTGAAAGATTGCAGAAAGATGTCCAGACTCATCGAGCAGATAACAAAAAGCTCATGAAAGCCAGGGATCAACAGGGAGAATTCAACATAAAGTTGATACAGAGCTTGGAAAGGATAGAAAAGAAATTGGATAAGGAGAGTGACTCTAGTAAATCAGGAAGTCATAGGTCCCCTGATGAGAAGAGGAAATCAAGGAGTGTTGGCAGACACCATCATCACTCCCAAGGGCACTCCAAGAGGAGGGCACTCAGTAGTTCATGCCCATCTCCTACCAGAAAGCATAGGAGATTTGGAGTGGATGAACTGAAGGGTGAAATGAACAAGATTAAGCCTTCTACGTTTGATGGAGAGCACAAGAAGGAGGAAGATGCCGAGACATGGCTGCTTGGCATGAGGAAATATTTCCAACTGCAGAATTATTCGTCTCATGCAGAAGGAAGAATTGCAATGTATCAACTGAAAGGAAAGACATCCATGTGGTGGGATCAACTTGTGCAGGTGCAACACATTAAAGAGAAAAATGTTACTTGGAAGGAATTCAAGAAGTATTTCGAAAAGAAATACTTGACTAAGAGATACTATGACAAAAAGATGAAAGAGTTCTTTGAACTCAAGCTGGGTAACATGACCATTGATGAATATGAACGAAGGTTTTTGGAATTGTTGAAGTATGTCCCTTTCATCAAAGATGAGACTGTCAAAATTCCAAGGTATCTGAGTGGACTACCATCTTCCATCAGTGACAAGATCCAGTATGATGATCCTAAAACTATGGAAGAAACTATAAGGAGAGCAAAATGCTTATATGAGCAGCAAAGAGAAAAGCACACTTTTCGGAAGGCTTGGGAAGACAAGAAGAAATTCAAGATGGATAAGAGGAAGAAGGGAACTAAGCCATCCTTTTTCAGAAATAGCCCTCAAGGACAGCCATGTTTTAGAGAGCCCAGGAAGGCTGAAGTAGGTGGGCAAATGCCAAGACAACCACCTATGGAATGTTGGGGTTCTAAAGGAAATCATAGGTACAGAGATTGCCCCCACAGAAATGACAAAGTGAGAGTTGTCCACAATGTTCAACAGGTAGAAACATTGGAGGACATGGGCAAAAGTGTACCAAGGATCTACGCAGCCCTGGACAACAAGCACGCAGAATATCAGTCACATATGATTGAAGTGGAAGGTATGATCAACAACCAAACCATTACTATTTTAATTGATTTAGGAGCTAGTCATAGTTATATAGATCCTAGAATGGTGGAAAGTTTCAATTTGCCAAGAAGCAAGCATGTAAAATCTTGGTTAGTGCAGTCGGCTACAAGAGCCAAGAGAAAGGTTGTTGAGTTGGTTAAGTCCTGTCCGGTGGACATGAATGGACTGAGCACAAGGGCTGAATTGAACATCTTACCTTTAGGTTCCTATGACTGTCTAATTGGGATGGATTGGTTGGACCAGCACCATGCCATCTTAGACTGTCGTAACAAGGCATTCACTTGCTTGGATGAGGAAAGAAACCCAAGGAAAGTGCAGGGAATCCCAAGGGCAGTTACTGTCAGAGAAATCTCAACAACACAGCTGAAGAAGTGTTACAGGAAGTGCTGCCAAATATTTGTAGCTCAGATGGATGAAGCACCTAAGGATAAGGTGTCAAATATTGAAGACCATGTAGTATTAAAAGATTTTGAAGATGTATTCTAGGAAGTATCCAGACTACCCCCGAAGAGAGAGATTGATTTCTCTATAAACCTGATGCCGGGGGTAGCTCCAGTGTCAACAACTCCTTACAGAATGAGTACACCAGAGCTGAAAGAACTGTAATTGCAGCTTCAAGAACATCTGAATAAGGGGTATATACGCCCAAGTGTGTCACCTTAGGGTGCCCTGATCTTGTTCATGAAAAAGAAAGATGGGACATTGAGATTGTGCATCAATTTCAGACAGTTGAACAAAGTGACTATTAAGAACAAGTATTCTTTGCCAAGGATCGATGATCTCTTTGATCAGTTGAAGGATGCAAAGATATTTTAAAAAATAGATCTCAGGTCAGGGTACCACCAAGTAAGGATAAAGGATGAAGACTTCAGCAAGACCGCCTTCAGAACAAGGTATGTTCATTATGAATTCACAGTGGTACCATTTGGGTTATCAAATGCACCCGCTGTTTTCATGTGCCTAATGAATGGTGTATTCAGAGAATATCTAGACAAGTTTGTCATAGTCTTTTTGGATGACATCTTGGTGTATTCCAAGTCGGAGGAAGAGCATGAACATCATTTGAGGATGGTGTTGCAAGTGCTATGGGAGAACCAACTGTATGCCAAATTGTGCAAGTGCTCATTCTATCGAAAGCATATCCATTATTTGGGGCATATTGTTTCAAAAGATGGGATAGCCGTGGATCCTGAGAAGATAGAAGCCATCAGAGAATGGTCAACGTCGAAGAATGTGACAGAAGTCAGATCCTTTATGGGTCTCGTTGGCTATTATAGAAGGTTCATTGCAGGGTTCTCAAGGATAGCTCACCCCATCGCTTCCTTGCAAAGGAAGGAGAAGAAATTTCAATGGACAAAAGAATGTGAGAGAAACTTCCAACAATTTAAGCAACTGTTAACCAGTGCTCCAATCCTGAGGATTGCAGATCCAAATGAAGATTTTGTAGTGTGTACAGATGCATGCAAAGAAGGACTGGGAGGAGTCCTCAGCCAGAATGGGTTTTTAATATGTTATGAGTCCAAAAAATTGAAAGAGCATGAAAAGAACTATACAACTCATGATTTGGTGTTGGCAGCCATTGTACACGCTCTAAAGAAATGGAGACATTACCTCATGGGAAAGAGGTTTGAATTGAGGACAGGCCATAATAGTCTGAAGTATTTGTTTGATCAGCCAACCTTAAATGCTAGGCAAAGTAGATGGTTGGAATTCCTTTGTCAGTATGACTTTGATATCAAGCATATCAAAGGAAAGGAGAACAAAGTGGCTGATGCACTCAACAGAAGAGTGTATGAACTACATGCTAAGGCCATTAGCATGTATCAAACTGATATTAAAGGAAGAATTTCGGAAGTTGCAAATGCAGATTTGTAGTACATGGAATTGGTGGCAAAGCTACAGCAAGGTAAGATGCTACAAAAAGTGGATGATTATAAATTGGAAGCTGATGGAACACTCCTGTACAAAAACATAATTTATGTACCTAATGACCAGGAATTGAGAATAATGATCTTGAAAGAAATGCATAATGTGCCTTATGTTGGGCACCCTGGATATCAGAAAACAGTGGCAACAGTCAAGAGCCATTACTTTTGGCCAGGTATGAAGAAGGAAATTGCAGAATACATTGCCAGATGTATGGAGTGTCAGAAGGTCAAAGCTGAACATAGGCACCCAACAGGGTTGCTACAACCTTTACCCATTTCTGAGTGGAAGTGGGAAGTGGTGATAATGGATTTCATCACAGGATTGCCCAGAACAAGCAAGCAACATGATTCCATCATGGTGGTGATGGATAAGCTTACGAAAGCTGCCCATTTTATTCCATTGAAAACTACTCACAAGACAGCTAATGTTGCTGATACCTATATGAAGGAAGTAGCACGATTGCATGGTATTCCCAAGACAATTGTGTCTGACAGAGACCCAAAATTTACCTCAAAGTTTTGGAGAGGGCTATTCAAAGGGTTCAGAATGGATCTGAACTTCAGCACTGCTTATCATCCTGAGTCTGATGGGCAGATAGAGAGGGTGAATCAAGTGATAGAAGATATGCTAAGGATGTATGTGGTGGAAAAACCATCTAAATGGGAAGACTACCTACACTTGGTAGAATTTTCCTACAACAATGGGTATCAAGCATCACTGAAGATGAGCCTGTTTGAAGCACTTTATGGCAGAAAGTGCAACACACCAATAAGCTGGGACAACCCAGCTGATAGGGCAGTGGTTGGGCCATAGTTGCTCAAGGAAATGGAAGAGCAAATGCTGAAGATTAAGCAGAATTTGAAGGCTGCCCAAGACAGGCAGAAACGTTATGTTGATAAGAACAGGACCCACAGGGAGTTTAAAGTGGGTGATCATGTTTTCTTGAAAGTGAAAGCCAACAAAAGTTCCCTGAAGCTGGGAAACTGTTCCAAGTTGGCAGCCATATATTGTGGGCCATTTGAAATCCTAGAAAGGATTGGACCAGTTGCATATATGCTTGCATTACTTGCATTCATGACTGTACATAATGTGTTTCATGTTTCATTGCTTAAGAAATATATACCTGATGCTAATCATGTTATTGATTGGAATGTGATTCAGGTGGAGCAAGAAGGCGTCTTGCAAGTGCATTTGGTGCGCATATTGGACCGGAAGAGAAAACAACTTCGGAATCGAGCCATAGGGCTTGTAAAGGTCCAGTGGACCTGGTACGGTCTTGAGGACGCGACATGGGAGCATGAGGATGTTATGCGAGCTGAATACCCGCATCTTTTTGAAGATTTTGAAAATCTTGCTGATGCTGTGTAAATAAGTTGCACCGAGGACAGTGCAAAAATAAGGGGAGGGGATTGTAATATCCCTAGGACGAGCCCTAGTTGTATTATGAATTGTAAACGTGTTTTGTAGGCTGGTGATCCGAGCAATTATAAACTGGTAGGCCTATGTGTTAGTAGGCCGAAGAGCCTAGGTGTTAAAGGCCAGGAGCCTGTTTTGTACATGTAAATATTCATATTATTAATATAAAAACATCGCTGCGTTTATACTGACCACGATAAAAGAGAATGGGGGACTAAGCTTCACTAGGCTGGGTAAGGGGGAGGGGCCTGAGAGGTTGGAAAGAGGGGTTAAGCCTAAGGGCTTAAGTCTAAGAGAATAATAATTTATTATTATTCCAAAAGTTGTTTAGAAGGATTTTTTTTATCCTAAGTTCCTGGAGAAGGACGGGTGACTTCCCAAGGGAAAGGAACGTGCTTCATGAGAGACAGGTGTCGGCTCAGGCACATGTAGACTTAAGGGGGAAATTCTTGGTGTTGGGGGACAGGCAGGCACTCAGGGCGCACAGGGAGGAACTCACTCACGGAAAGGGGTTCACGCATAGACAGTTTTTGCTCTCACGCTCTCATCATCTTTGCTAGGCTAGACCAGTTTGCCCCATCTCTCCTCATGAGCTCACTCATGCACTGAGCAAGCACGCAACCATGCGATTCCGCCATTGGTAAACTATTTCATCCACACCTAAGAAAATATGTCTTAGTCTTCTTTGACGACATTTTGGTGTATAGCAAAACATGGAGGGAACACGTCAATCATTTGGGACAAGTATTGTCTATTCTAGAAAAAAATAATTTCTATGCAAAAATGTCAAAATGTACATTTGGCAAGGAGGAAGTAGAGTATCTCGGTCACATTATATCCAAAAAGGGAGTCAAGGTAGATTCAGATAAAATCAAAGCAATTACAGAATGGCCCAGGCCAAAGAGTATATCTAAGTTAAGGGGATTTTTAGGCTTGGCAGGATACTATCGAATATTCGTCAAAAACTATGCTCATCTAACTGCCCCCGTAACAAATCTCTTAAAGAAAAACTCCTTTCAATGGAATGAAGAATCTGAAAAATGTTTTGAAAATTTAAAGAAAATTATGTCCACAACCCCTGTGATAGCTACACCTGACTTTTCAAAACCTTTCATAATTGAATGTGATGCTTCGGGTTTTGGGATCGGAGCAGTTTTGATGCAAGATGGACACCCAATAGCATTTGAAAGCAGGAAACTAAACAAAAAATAATGCTTACAATCCACATACAATAAAGAAATGCTTGCAATCATGCATGCATTAACCAAATGGCGACAATATCTCTTGGGAAGCAAGTTCTTGATATGTACAGATCATAATAGCCTACAATATTTGTTACAACAAAAAACATTGACTATTGAACAACATAAATGGATAGAGAAAATTGCCACATTTGATATGGAGATATTACATAAGAGAGGGAAAGATAACATAGTGGCTGATGCCCTCTCATGAAAAGATGAAGAAGCACAAGTTTTTGCAGTATTAATAGCAATTTCAGAATGGTTGAATGAAATCCGAATTGAATATGTGAAAAACACAGAGACATGTTCCATAATCAATGATTTAACCCAATACCCCAAGTTTGAATGGAAGAATGACATCTTATGGTATAAGGGAAGAATTTATTTGAATACCAATTCAAAATTTAAAACCAAGGTACTTCAAGAAGCCCATGATTGTCCGGCCGCAGGTCACATCGGGTTTTTCAAAACATATTATAATGCTCGTCAATCATTCTTTTGGAAAGGGATGAGTGCAGGTATTCAAAAATATGTAGCAGAATGTGACCTTTGCCAAAGAAACAAGAGTGAAAATATATTAACACCCGGGGTACTCCATCCGTTACATATTCCTAACCAAAAATGGGAAGAAATTTCAATGGATTTCATTGAAGGATTACCCATATCAGAAGGAAAAGATAAAATCTTAGTGATAGTAGATAGACTAACCAAGTATGTACCAAGTATGTACATTTTATGGGAGTAAGAAAAACAGACTCCGCAAAACAAATAGCTGAAGTCTTTTGTTAAAACATTTATAAATTACATGGTTTTCCCAAGGTCATCGTCAGTAATAGAGATGCCAAGTTTAAAGGGAACTTTTGGAGGGAGTTTTGCAAACAAATCGGGACATCTCTTAATATGAGCCCAGCTTACCATCCTCAAACAGATGGCCAAACAGAAATTGTCAACAAATGCTTAGAAACCGACCTTCATTGCTTCATCATTGATAAGCAAAATAAATGGGCTTCAATGGTTGCACCTCGCTGAATGGTGGTATAACTCCACATATCACACATCGGCTAAAATGACACCATTTCAAGCTCTTTATGGATATCAACCACCATCTTGGAAAGAGTTAGCCACAAATCAAACAAAACTTGCATCAGTAAAGGATCTTTTAGACGAAAGTTAAAAAGTTGTTCAAATACTCAAGGAAACTTAGCAACAGCAAGAAACAGAATGAAGCAACAAGCTGATGAACACTGAACAAAAAGAGAATTCAAAGTTGGAGAATGGGTATTTATATGACTTCAACCCTACAAACATTTATCTTTTAAACACCAAGGAAAGAATAAATTAGCTCCGAAATTTTACGGACCATATCAAATTAACAAAAAAATTAGTCATGTAGACTATGGATTGGAATTACCAGATAAAATCCGTATCCACAACGTTTTTCACGTATCGTGTCTAAAAACGGTTGTAGGACAACACCAAAAGGTGCAAACATTGCTCCCTATGTTGGATGAAGAAGGAAGAATCATTTTAGAACCATAAGCCATTATTGCCACTAGAGAAAAAAAGTTGCAATCTCGCGTAATCAAGGAATATCTTATTAAATGGAAAAACCTTCCAGAAGAAGATGCATCATGGGAATCAGAACATTTTCGCCAGTTACTCCCGTTGTTACCAGTGCTTTGAGGACAAAGCATTTTTAAGGGGAAGGCAATGTTATGAACATAAAAATACACATAAATAAGATATTAAATAATATAACAATTAAATGATAATTAATAAATAATTATTAATAATGAAAAGACATGGCTATTGGTTATGGGCACCCCTGCGTGGGTATATAAGCGAGCCCTCACTTCTCGATTTTAATCATCTATTATTCATTTATCTATCAATATATTTATTATTCCAATTCTGTAGCTCTTGGTTTCTTCGGTACATCTGGGAAGCAGTGTTGTTGGTGCAGATTCATGTTCAATGGATCCATCTCGAGGAAGGTTTGCAGGTGAAGGTTGATTTTCATCTTCATTGTCATCATTTGAAGAAGAAACTAGAATAGAACAAGAAGATGGCACAAACGTCGAAGATGGCTTGTAGGGCAAGAGATTTTCATCAAATTTAACATCTCTTCTAATAATTATTTCATTGGAATGAGGTTGCAGGAGTCTATAACCTTTGACATCTTCACTTTTAGGTTGTGATGCTTTCCTTTTCTCATCAAGAATGTGAGCCCATGCTTCACTACAAAATACACAGAAGTGGCTTACATCTGGCTTATTTTTAGTCCATGTTTTTTTTGGTGTTATATTTTTTAAAGCCTTTGTGGGAGTGCAATTTACTATGTAATTGACACAATTGATGGCTTTTGCCCAACTCTTAGATTGGATCACACAATTTACCATTTCATTTAATGTGCGGGTCTTTATCTTAGGAACACCATTTTGTTGTGGTGTCTATGGAACAATATGTTGCATTTGAATGCCCTGTGCAGTGCAAGAACTTGTAAATTTGTTGTTCACATATTTTCCTCCATTATCTATTCTTAACCTCTGAAGTTGATGTCCAAATTGTTTTTCTACAAGGGCCTTGTAGACCAAAAACTTCACTTTTAAGTTTTAAGAAAAAAACCCAAGTGCATTTGGAGAAGCCATCTATGAAAGTTAAGAAGTACTTGTACCTAGAGAAAGAAGGAGAAGAAAGAGGACCACACAAATCACGATGAACAAGCTGCAAAGGGCTTGAGCTGTGCCAAGAGGCTCGTTTATCAAAATTGTCTCGATGATGTTTGCTGAGAACATAGTTGGCACAAAAACCATCTTTGCAAGAAACGAGAGGAAGACCAGTCACCATATTTTGATTACATAGTTGCTGTAATGAGCGGTAGTTTAGATGACCAAACCACTCATGCCAAATTTTGCTCCAGTCATCACTATGAGCAATAAAAACTGATGGAAAAGATGATGATCCAAAGTTGTCAAATTTGTACAACCTAGTAATATCAACAACAACTATAGTGGCTAGGACATGCTTAGGATATTTTAAATGCTTGATTACAACTTGGTGAGGTGAAAACTCTTCTATTTTACCTTCACACAAATGAGTGATCTGATATACTTATAGAAGGTTGCATGAGAGACTTGGAACACAATACATCATTGAAATGGTCATTATCTACCTGATCTGTTCCAAACCCTATAACACTAAGAGATTTATCATCACCAACAAATATTTGTTTGGTGTTACATTCACTAAGGGCACAAAAAATGGCTTTATCCTTAGCCATATGATAAGATGCTCCGGAATCAATAGGTCACTCATTAGAAGAAGTAGATGTTGCATTGAAGGAGAAACCAGAAGCAGAAAGTGCATGTCTAGCGGAGGAAGAGTTAGAACTTAGAAGAAGAAAAATCAAGATTGATGTTGTGCTTCTTCATTGCTTCTTCTAAGGCTTCTGTATTTTTAAAACATTTAGACTCCAGATGACCATCTCGCTCACAGAAATTGCAATGCTTGTCAGTTTTCTTACTTTTTGATTTTGGTCCTTTGTCACCATTGTGAGTAGAAGCTGGCTGAGAGGGTTTTGGGACCCTTGTTTTGCTTGTTGTTGCGAAGATGTTGCTTCTTTAGATGCTTGGTTTTATATTTCTGCTGGGCCACTAAGGCTTTGTTAGATGTACTTGTAGTGTTGATCACTCCAAGATGTAAGAGCTTATCTTGCTCTCTAATCAAAGAATCACAAAAATACTCAGGAGTGGGATCTTGATAAGAATCCCCTAAATCTTCTCTAGTGGCATAAAAGGTAGATGCAAAGACAAAATATGCACTACCAAGCTTAGCAAGAATAACATATATGCATCAGTCATCCTTCATATCTATTTTACATTCTTTAAGTAAAAGTCGTAAGTGTTTTGAATTTAGATAAATAATCTTCAATGCAAGGGAAATCATTGGGATTTAAAGCCATTATCTGATTTTCAAGCTGGTGGGCTCGAATCACATCGTGTTTACCAAATACGGCTTCTAGCTTATCCCAGACTTCAGTTGGGTTATTAATTCCTTGAAGGTGAAACTGTAAATTAGGAGAGATGAACATTTCGATTAATCCACATGCTTCGTCATTTTTATTCTCCCATTTGACTTTCTTTTCGGCATCAGTGGGGGCTTGTTCTTTTCCGAAGGCAATCCAGTACAGTGTTTTACTTTGTAGTACATCCTCCACATGGGATTTCATAGTTGGCACTGGTAAGCAAAAGATCACTTGGAGTAGCCATATTAAAATATGGAGGTAAGATGGATTTAAAAGCTGAAATTAACTAATCTCTCGAAAAAATAGTCTGTTTAAAAAAAAATGGCACTGCAACGGACTTTGGATGTGAAAGTTATGCCCTTTTTAAAAAAGGCATAAAAGGTAACCAAAGCACCATGTGGCAGGTAGAAGTTGGCTGACATGGTAATGGATGCACAATGAGGTGGCTGAGTAAAAAAAATTTCCCCTCCTAACTTTGCCTATAAGTGTTAAATTTCCTATAACTCAGCAACCAGAATATTATGCCAATAATTTTATCTAACCAGAATTTAATCAATGCTGATATAAACTCAGAAAATTATGCATAAATATTACAGCTGAGTGAGTTTGGAGAATATTCCTTCCCAATTTGATTCCTTTTAGTGAGCCTGCCTCTCTAATGATGCAAGATATCTTCTCAATCCTTTTGCAACTGATAAAAACAGTAATGGGGATAGGGGACAACCCTGTCTGAGACCTCTGCTAGGAGTAGAGAAGGAAGAGGCAGATCCATTTATCAACACTGAAAATGACACACAATTTAAACATCTCTCTATTCAATTTACAAGGGGCAAACTGAAACCGACATGTATCAACATTAATCTTAAGTACAGCCAAGAATCTCTATCACATGCTTTGGACAAGTCTAGTTTGGTAACAAACGCTGGAAGTTTCTTAGTCTTAGTGGTATGTAGTCCTTCTTGGGAAACCCCGACTGCATCATGAGTTTGACTACCACTAAGGAATCCAAATTGCTCCATAGAAATTGCCTCTGACAGAATAAGCTTCAATTTCTTTGTGCTATGGATGCTGTTATATATTATGGCATTTTCATTGGTATATAGTTCATCTTTTTCTTGGTGTTACTGCCTATTCAAACAATTATCATCCCACAAATAGTTATCTTGTCTCTTTATAAGTTTTTTTTGCTGCTTCTTTTCCAGTGATTTGGCTGATCCATTCTCTTCTAAATTATTCACAATGTTGACCTTATTGGAGTATTAACACGTATAATATTTAGGAGTCTTGAATGCTTGTATGATGTGGTCACTTTATATGTTAGTGACATATGACCAAATTTAAATGTAAATGTTGGTTAAGCCACCATAACCAATTAGGGGTATTATTAATTGTAATGGGACATGACTACAGGTTATGAAAAGAGATGTATTGAATACAACATTATTAATGAAACTCGATCTTTATTCTCTCCACCTTTGTATTCTTTCATGTATGTATTTGCACCCAATTTTTCTACACTAAATTTCTACATCGCATTGGAGTGATATCAGTCCTGAGCTTGTGATTGGAGAAGGTTCTTGTCCCTCTCACCAAGGAAAGAGAAGATGAGAGATTGAAGGGAGAGAATATGAAGGCAAGTTAAAATTGCTTACTTCCATTTAGAAAAAAGGCAAAATGTTTTAAAGTTCGGATGATTGAAACTTTAGAAAATCAAGTTCTATGAAATAAATATTTAAAGGCTCTTGGTTTACAAGAAGAAAGAGGCTGCAGTTCTGGTGACAAGAAGAGGAGGGTGACCAACAAGCAAAGAATATCGATGCCCAGTAGGTTCAATGCTGAATCCATGATGGGGTTCAGGCACAGAAGAGACGCCGAAGACACCTGAAAACAGAAGAAGTTTACCGAAGTCTGAAATAACACAGGCGTACCTTTGTTCATGCCCAAAATTCTCAAAGACAGTTTTTAATTCTCTTTTCTGCTGAGACTTATAATACCCAGAACATCAGGTTGTTGGGCTGAAAAACAGATACTAATGCCCCCAAAACGAGTGACTAGCAGATTCATAAGTGTTGCACCAGTAACTAGGGCATAAATACCCAAAACATAGAAGATCAGATTGTGGCAGGCAGTTTTTTTGTTGTGCTAAAGTCTAGACAGTTGCAGATCATATCATTTTCAGAACAAAACACAAGGCCTTTTTGCGGACCCGTTTTCCAGACTTTGAAGGTATTTAACCTGCTTTGCAGAGTTATTTACTTTTTGAAGTTTTATTTCTTAGTGAAATAGAACTATAAAAATTTAACAGAAATATTTTGGCAGACAGATGTAAGCCTCAAAACAGGAACAGAAGAAACAATAGCCTCAAACCAGGACCAGAAGAAACTTTAAAAAATGTTGATTATATTGGTCAGAATTTGCTGAGATGAAATGATAAGTTTTCCTGCCTAGCACAGAACCACCAATCTTGCTTAAAATTTGTCTTGATTTATTCTATAAGACCTGTAAGAGACATTTCCAGTTATATAAGTTAAACAGCTGCCCAAAATTTGATGGAAAATTTCTTGGAACATGAGAACAATATCTGACATTTAGTGTCTGATGAAGGTTTGCAGACTGACCTCCAGTCGTGTTCTCAAATAGATGACTCATAGAGTCCAATGGAGAATTTCTAAGTACGTGAAAGCATGAAAAAAACGACACGCTTTATGTGTCACAAAAAACGTACATTTAAGTTTTAACTCTGAAAAATTGAATTTCAGGTGCTAGTATGTTGGAGTTACTGGTTTACTCTCATAGTTTGTGAACACAGAAGGAAAAGGGTAGAGATGTAATGATGAGAAGGATGGTACGATTGGCAGTAAAGATGGTGATAACTGCCCAGGCAGGTCTCCAAACAAAGGGAACTAAAGTGGAGATTCTTGTCTAGGGGAATCCAACACAATTCTACCCTCAACATGACGATGTGTGAGGGCGATGACAATCTGATAGATTTGAATGAGTATCTAGGGCAATTTGACGGAATTTTATCCTCAACATGAGGGTGATAGCAATCTGTTGGAGCACCGATGGTGGGTTTCGTATCTAGAGAAGAAGAGAAGATGAAGACGTGACATGCACCCAGGTTAACTTACTAGAGAACCAGTGAGCATCACAGCTGGTTTCCTAGATGCCACGGTTGATGGAGGTAGTCGCATATGCTGTCTTCACATCATCTAATTTTGTAGTCTTCTTTTGTTGAAATTTCTTGGAATTCAAGTTCAATCCAAAACAGAAATTTCACCTTCAACCTAGAAGGTATCTCGGATCTTAGCCCTGTGAATTTTCAGCCCTAGGGATGCTGTAAAACAAGGTACAAAACAACAACGAAAAGAGTACAATGTTTCACTTCCAAACAGCACAAACTTCCCGACAATTCTGTAATGTCCCTTTCCCAGTGATGATCTCTACATAGAGTGACTTAGTAGTCTATATGTTCCCGTAGACTATAGTCGAGATAAAAAGGGGAATAACACCTCTAATTAATGTCATTTCGCCAAAGTCTAACCTGAAAGTGACATTAAGGAGGAAAAAGGGTGTTTAAGTGACTTAATTGATCATTGAGGTGAAACTTAGGAAAAAGGTCACTTAAGTGATAAAGTGAATGTCTAATTAGAACAAAAAGGGGGTTAAATGACTTAAGTGAACATTAAATCATAACCTAGGGGAAAAGTCATTTAATTAAGTAAGTGAACGGAGAATGAGACGAGAGGAGGTATAAAGAGAAGAAAGTCGACCCAATTCCTCATTATTGATGATTTGAGAATTGGAAACAGGTTCCAGAGAGAAGGAAGTCGACCTTCTATTGTTTTGTGGATTTCTGGAGGAAACCACCACTTGTGACAAGTTTAGGTGTTGAGAGACACGCCCTAGCTGTTGGAAGTACCATCCAGGTTCTTCATTGATCTTCATCTTCAGTATACAACAACAGGTAGAGGCAACGCAAGCAAGTGCGCACTTATCTAGTGACATCGTGAGGGTTTTAGGCAGAGATTCTACATAAAGGGGTCGCTAAGACCAAGCAGGATAGAGAAGCTCAGATACTTCTGACCCATTGGAGAGGAGGCCAAGGTGCTTCCATTGGGACAATTATTACATCATTCCATCGGTTAAATCTCCAAAATCGTGCCATCCAACTGAGGAAGTGCGTAGAGTTTGAGAGAGTCCATCCGGGGTTCCGACAGATTAGCAAAGACCCAATATTCCAACCAATAGGAAGGGGAAGTGTGCTAGAGGATAGGGCGACCCATCTGGGACAGTTTTCAGGACGACCAGACAAGTATAGCCACCAGAGCGAATTTTCCAGTCTTCAACAACAATTGCCGTGTCTATTTTTGGTTGCATGCAGTAGATCCACCCATGCATTCAGTGGATCCACATTGCCGATCATAGATCCAGTCATTCCTCTTTGATACAAGTACTTTTTTATTTGTTTTTCATTGTATTCCAGCTAAGATCATCTTTGTTCGATCTAGCTGAGGTTCTTCTCTTTAGTTTCTGCATGCTATGATGTAATTCCTGTTATTTCAATTATTTCAAGATATTGAGTTGTTCCTGGTTCCAAAACAATTGCATGCATGATATAAACACATAAACACCACAAAACCGAAGTCAGAAACCTTTTAAAACGCATCCAGAAACCCCCAGAGTATCAAATCTGCAGCCAGATCACCAACGTAGCAGCAAATATCCTGATCCGAGGGATTTAGTATATTTCAAATTCAACGAGAAAAGATACCAAAACAAAGGGATAAGTTTCAGCCCTTTTAGAGCAACTTATCAGCCAATAACCAGATATGAAAATACTCTTTTACAACAGTAATAAGTTAATAACAACAGTACAACAACAGTAAAATCAGCCCCATATATTCTTCACTTAACACCTGACCTTTTACTTATGTCTAATCAACAAGACATATATGGTTGTAAATAACAATGCATAAAGAACATATATAGCAGAAAATCAAATCTGGAAATTGTACAAGTTTTGGACAATTGGAAACTTCATTAATACACTCAAGATGAAGTACATGCACACATTACATACCATAGCCTTCACTCAAGGCTAGTACAAATCCTCTCAGCTGTCCAAACTCTAGATAGGGAAAATCAACACAACCCTAGCAACCGAGAAGATCCAATATGCAAGAATCACTCCAACACATCCTCCAAGGCAAGACGTCCTCTCCTCCTCTTCTTCTTCACAATTCCATTCTAGGGTTTTATCACAAAACCCTAATCTCCAATCTCTAAGGGATAAACCCTAACCCTAGACCTCCAAGATTCTCTAAGATACTTCAAGAAGACCAAAAAACCCTGCCTACTTCAGAGAGAGAGAGAGCACATGTGAGGACTTTAGAGAGAGAGGCTAGTGCGCACTCTTCTCTAGGTCACATATCATCACAAGAGTGAATATAAGTGAGTGAATGAACATATATGAGTGAAAGACTCTCTCCTTCCTCAATTTATATGAGAGGTAAGGGAGGCCAACAATACAATGTGGGCCTTGGCCCTTATAAGCAACCTACAAAGAGCACTTGTAGGCCAACATACTTGAGATGCTACACTCTAAAGTACATGAGTCATGCTCCAAGGTGATGTGCACAATAATGGCTCCAAGGTGATGTAGCTATGCAAGGTAAGTCCAGATCCCTCCATCACAAGCCTCCACAAACTCCATTGATCCTCCTAAGCAATGTATTCCACTGGGTTAACTGCCTCTACAAGAATACTATTGAAGCCCCAGGTGTCCCTGAGCCATCTCTAATCCTCCGAATAGGAATCCAAGTTGCCACATGCCAACTAGGGCCTAATGCCCTCCTCCAAGCTGCACAATGCTCCTCATCTCATGTAGGGCGCTCTCCAAGCAAGTGGATCCTTCATTGGGCCGCAATGTAGGGTGTCCACCAAACTGTCAAGAGAACTCCAATGCCTAAGGGAGGAAAACTAAGCCAATAATCATTTGAGGTCAAACATCCATTGAGCAATCTATCTCAATTTTGCAAATCCATCAAGGACTATCTCTCATGTGCCAATACATCTTGGACCATCCAGGGGCTAAACATACACCATGAACCCCAAATTTCATGAAGCACCCCAAGCATGGTGTAAACACTTTTGGAGTAATCCTGAAAGTTAACACTTTTATTTGTTTTGTACTTTTTTTGTAAAATTTTGTTATAAAATATTTTTGTATTAAGAGGGGATAAAGATTTGGAAAATAATTATTTTCATCTTATTGTTGGAAGGGGGAGGGGGTATGTTGGAGTATTAACACTGCAATAATATTAAACAGTCCTAAATGCTTGTATAATTTGGTCACAGTACATGTTAGTGACCTGGCGGAATTTAAATGTAAAGGTTAGGTGCTTAAACCACCAGAACCACTTAGGGGTGTTATATATTGTAATGGGACATGACAAAAGGCATGTGAGAGATGTATCTGATACAAATTATTACAAAAGCTCGGTGTTCATCTTCTCTCCACCTTGATTTTCTTTTGTGTATGTACTTGCACCCTAAATTTATACATACCTCTATGTATGTTGGCTTTTGGGGTAGCTCGAACATGTACTTCCGCTTTGGCGGTGCCTGGCATGTGGAGGTGTCCGAGCGACACTCTCTAGATTGTTAAAGTGGCTTTTATGTAATGACTAAAGTGACTTTTGTAAGGTTGAGTGACTTAAGTGATTTAAGTCATCTCAACGAAAGATTAAGTCGTGACCGTTAGATCATGAGATCCAAGATCTAATCTTCGCCATTGAGATCTAGGGTTAGGGTTTTAGTCATTAGGGGATTATAAAAGCAGATCTAAGGAGAGTGAGAGGCACACAATGAGTGCATAGGAGCAAGAGGGAGTCTTGCTCATGTACTTGTGTTTGAGTGGGTAGGGCTGAGGAAAGGGTGCAGGGGGCAACGAGGGAGATAGCAGCCAGGTGGGCTAGGCTATCAGCTGCAGCATTGTAATTCTTCTGATGGGCCATTATCCCAGGGCCGGAGCCCAAGGATTTTATTAATAAAATCAAACTTAGAACTGGTTTTCCTTCGAGGGTTTTTCCATGGGTTGTTTACCCGAAATCTCGTGTGCAATGTGTGTATGGTTTCTGTTGTCTTAATACTTCTGCTAATTTCTTTTTGAGTAACCCAGTTGTGATATTATTCAGTAAAATCGTTTTTTTTGCTTGGAATAAATACCCCGGTGCTAGGTTATGGAAATTCAACAATGTAGTCCATTGATTTTTGGTTTTGCTGCTAGCACATAAAATTATATTCCTATTTTTTGTGGACATTTTATAGTATCATCCATTGTAACTATTTTTTTCTAATCCATTTAATTTTGAGATTAATTCCTCATTTTGTTTATATTTTCCTGCTCGTTTAGTTTTTGCATATAGCATGTGAACTGCTTATTACTTAACATTGAACAACTATTTGGTGAATATATAACATTGCTTTCTTGTTCATTCCATGTTCTCTGTTAACTTTCAGAGGTGTCTTGTCTTAATTTTAATTTGCTTAAAGTAAAATGTATCTGACTACATGTAGTTGATGTGTCTATTCTTGGTTGATTTAAAAAGCTTTCACATGAAAACCAGATCTTGATTTCTGTGTTATGTTCCTGTCAAAGGTCCGAGGTGATTTTGTGCTTGTCAGTGGTGACACTGTGAGTAATATGTCTTTGAGACAAGCTTTGCAAGAACACAAGGAAAGAAGGAGAAAGGAAAAGCTTTCAGTAATGACAATGGTGGTTAAGCACACAAAGCCTTGTCCTATTACACATCAAAATCGGCTTGGAAATGATGAGCTGTTGTTAGGAGTTGATCCAGAAACCAAACAACTTCTATATTATGAAGACAAGAAAGATTATGGTAAAGTGCACCAGTCTTCAGGGAATATAATTCTTGATCAATCAATTGTCACAGATAGGTCAGCTGTTCAGCTGTATAACGATCGCCAGGTACTTTCTCTAATTTTGTTTCAAGCTTGTGATTATACGTTTCCTTAATTCCAGGGAGGACTATAATTGTGCAGTTATATTCAATGCAAGAATTTACTTATAATTACTTCTTAATGATTAGATTTGGAAGTTATATTTGATTCATTTTATTATTTCAGTTTTGTATAACTGCTTCTGGCAAAATGATTTATTATGTCATTATTGCTTATGTATTTTGATGCAAATTATTCTTATCTTGTATAAACAGTTTGTTTTTTTGAATATTAAGAATTCTGTTATGTATTTTGGGGTTAACACATTGGTCAGCATGTGATGTTTGTTCTGTCTCTTCCTTGCTTTTAGATCCTTCCAAATTTTTAGATCTTTAGCATTTGATGGAAGGGAACGGTTTATTCTATTTTTTCAACCGGACATTAGCTCCTTTTCGCTTTCCTAAGGATCAGATATATGTATATCAGAAGAGTTCATTGAATATTTTTGAGTCATGTATTAAGTTGAATGAACTTTGATAGTTTTGAATCTTTATGCACCAAGCTTTCTATAATGAGTTAATCTATGTGGCTGTTAATTGGACTTTTGACAGTTTGTTATTAAGGTTGTTTCTGTTACCTTAAATGCCTATAGGCTATAATAAGTATACCATTAAAAAATGTGAGCTGTTAGGAAGAATTGGAACAGTTTGAAAAAGCTACAATGAATTCTAACTTTTGACAATATTGTTCAGGATTGCTTCATCGATATTTGCTCTCCTGAAGTGCTCCTCCTCTTTACCGATAATTTTGACTATCAACAACTCAGGCGTGACTTTGTCAAAGGCTTGCTCAGTGATGAAGTATGTAAGCTAAACCTCTTTTGACAAATGGTTTGGCTGTTGAGCTGTACTATACACTTGGTATGCATAAAAAGCGATTCAATCTTCGAATGTCAAAACAGTATCTATATCCTATGTCCTAAACTATGAATGGACATAGCTTTGTGAGGCATGAAAGAATTCTGAAATAATACATTTGGGGAGTTGCTTGAAACATGGTTTCCTGCTTCAAGGATTTCAAATATGCTTGCAACAGAAATTCGTGTTTTTCACAGGATAAAATATGTTTTAGTCATTTGCAGTTTTGTATCCTGTTTAGATTTCAGGGGACTGTGCTTTGTACTTTTCAGTTTGCATTTTGTTCTAAAATATTTTTTTTTCTCAGATGAAATTTTTATGTTCATGTCTTAACTTAGAAACCACATTTTAGTTTCAGGTCATCTTGGTTTTTATATAGTACAGTTTCTATTTTTTGATTGAGAATTTATAACGACTTATATCAAATTTGTATAGTAGCTTTTGTTCTCTCTTTACCAAGAGTATAATCACCTTGATTTACTGTTGTTGATTGTCCTATTCAAATTTTTCATGGAGTCATGGTCTTCAAACGCTTAATCAAACTTTTGTTGCATTCTATCAGCTCTATATATTGATAATTTTACTACATAAGCCTTGTTTAGAACTCGTCCATATTCTCTTTCTATCTATTATTCTAACTGATCAATTCACAGCACATAAATTCTCTCATTTAAATAATACAAACTCAGAAAATCTGATTTTTCTTGCAACATAGAAGCATTTGTAGTTGTAGTCTGTAGATAATACATTTTTGAACGTTCTCTCTCTCTCTCTCTCTGTCTCTCTCTCTCTCTCTCTCTACCCTTTACTTTCTAAGAGCTGGAAATTGTCATGCAATTCATTTGTTGGATTTGCAAATTTTGCATTAAATGTATTTTTAAACTTTGGATTGCTTCTGCATCCAGGTTATGGGTTATAAAATCTTCACATATGAGATTCATTCAGAGTATGCTGCACGAATTGACAATTTTAGAGCTTATGATGCTGTCAGCAAAGATATACTTCATCGATGGACATATCCCATGGTACCAGATATCCCATTTTCAAGGAACGGTCCTCCAATAAGATTGGACTGCCAAGGAATTTACAAAGCAGCAGGTTAGTCAAGGAAGATTTTTGGGATTTTGTTTTTCCAATTAAATATCTCTAAATATCCTTAACTGAATAGATGTATTTTTTAATTGTTTGGTGTAGCCAAAAAAATGTATAGGGGACATTAATCACCACCACCATCATCATCATGTTACTTTGAATCTTTGCTTTGGGAGAAATTCATATGAGCTTTCTTTGTAAATGTTGCTGTCATGTGGTCAACTTGAGAAAAATTTTCACTCTTTATTCTGCATTCGGGCAAACATTGTTGCTGTAGTATTTATGATGGTATAGATTTACCCCTTTTTTAACTCATTGTTGCAAACATCGTGTTGGCGATTATATGGCCAAGGGTCTGGAAAACAACTTTTCGGTAACATTGGGGAAAATATCGGAAAATATCGCAAACTTAAAAAATACAAAAATATTCTTTTTTTTTTCAATTTTTAAACATCTAAAGCACCAACAACATCAGATAAATACATTGCCACATAAATATGAAAATGAAACTGATATATAAATGTCTAAGATGTCTAGTGATACATCATACATCAATACTGAATCATGTCCTGTGTCCTGTCTTCTAATCCTCAAAATATCATAAAAAAATACAATAAATGTATCTCATCATCATGAGTCATCTACAATGAAATCAGATAAATAAACTAACAATTCCCTCTTCCCCTTTTACAGGCAAAGGTAATGTCTTTGGTAATGGATCTTCTTCTAGATGAAGAAGGCCTTGGGGTTGGCGTTGGACTTTGATGTCCTCTATAAGAAGGAAAAGGTAGACTTTGACGTCTTGTACTGGTGCTACTGCAAAGTCCAACCTGTTGTGTCTGAGTTTGTGAAGGTGGTGGTGCACTCCTAGTGTCAATAGCCACCTCTTGTAAGGGTGTTTGCTCTGGAATTCCCTCCTCCTCTACCACACTCTCCTCAGCTACCTCCTCCTGTGTCTCCTCCTATAACCAATCAGGGATCGAGTTCATGACAGGCCTCATGGTCTCAACCCTCCTTGCGACTGTGGTGTCAATTCCATTCAACGAAATGGCCTCCATGTTAGGTGTTTTCTGAAGCTACCTCACCCACAATTGGAGATTGTAGTAGACGTAGACCATGTCATTAAGGCGCTGGGATTCCAACCTGTATGAGGGTCATAAATTATAAATTATAATACATAATTTAGAGGGTGTTAGGGCATAAAATTATAATTTATAATGAATTCACAATTCAATTTGAATTTTTTTTACTTCTTGTACTTCTTGGTGTGTATTTTTTCGAACACACTCTAGTTGCCCTTGCATCCTGCAAAGCTACATGTTTGTCTAAGCAACCGAATGACAAGTTTTTGTAAATTGGGTACTCTTAAGCCATAGCTTGTCCACCAAGCATCTACAACAAATAAGAGAAACATAAGAAAAGACATTGAAATTTGAAACAAAAGAAGAAGAGACATTGAAATTTCAAACAAAATGAAGCTTACCTGACATTTTGGTCTCCCTATCCTGAATAGCCATGTCAAAGCCAAATGTTTTAGACGCCATCCTATATTTTTCCATTTCCTTAGAAATCTTTGCACGTTCTTGCGGACTTGGCACCATCCTCTAGACACGTGAAGAATTCATCCATGACCTCAACATCAAATCTAAAACCAAAGGAGTAAGAGAACATGGGGTTGAGGTAGATCCTTGTAGCATGAATGGGGCGATGGAGTGTATTGTTCCATCGCTCATCAATCACATGTATTATTCCATCGCTCATCAATCACCCTCTATGTCAATAATTATTTCTCATATCCCTCTTCCCCCTTGACCTCATAATAGGCACAGATGGATTCTTTGGCCCTATCCATCTCCTCATACAAGTAGCCCATTGTGGGCTTGTCTCCATCAACCAACTGAAGAACCTTTACCAAAGGTTTGCTAATGGCACACACCTCCTCCATTCATGCCCAAAAATTCTCTTGGTATGACACTAGCTTGCAGATGGTCTCCTCCTCCAGTTTAGTGCTAAATGATATAGCATGCCACTCATCTGAAAAAAACATTCTCTTCGCCTCCCTCATACAAGTCATGAGAGAATTAAGAGATATGAAGCTAGTGGCAAAACGTGTGATTGTAGGACGCACCAACTCCCTGTTATTTGCGAATTGTCTAATCAAGCTAACTACAAATACACGATTATATATAAATTTTGTTATGCTCCTAGCTGATTCAACAATATCCTTGATATAAGCAAGTTTTCCCATATCCTCTAGATTCAAATCAATGCAATGTGCAACACAAGGAGTTCAAAACAAGGTCAAATGACATAATTAGTAGCGTTATGTGTTATGACTTGGACAACATTCTGTGGACTTATATCTTGAATGAACACATCCAACAACTCAGATAATTATGTCGCATCTTTAACATGTGCAGATGCATCAACAAATTTAATAGACATTGTCCCCCTAGGACAATTAACTAAGAAATTAAGAAGGGTTCTACCCTTTTGATCAGTGCAACCATTTGACATCACAGTGCATCCAATGACTTCCCATGATTCCTTAAGCTCGTCCAATGTATGAGTGCAATTGAGCTTTTCATTTTGAAGTATAGGTCCTCTCAACTCGTCATAGGTTTTTACCTTGGGCCAACAATAGCAACAACATCAAGCATAGATTGGTAGAATGGGTTGTTCTTGGTGTTAAAATAATGTAACTGCAAAGTGTATTCTTATTATTATTTGATATACTATTCATTGGATCAATCCCCATTGCGGATTGATCATGTCTGTTATTATAAAGGACCAAATCCCCTTTTGCGGATTGGTCAAAAGATAATTGTAATAGGCAGAATAAGAAGTCGGCCCCAGAAAATATTAAAGGGGCACTGGATTATAATAAAGGTGGTTATAACCACCCAGTTGGAGAAGTCGGCCCTACCAGTGAAGAGACACTTCACACGTGCCAGTCTAATATAAATAAGGAGGCTAGCGCCTCACTTAGACACAACTCACTTTCTCATTTTGAGAGACAAGTTTCAGAATTGCAGAAGAAGGAGAGAGAGTGGTGCATCTTTGGGAGAGGAACTTTTGTTTTAGTTTGAGTTATCTCTTGGAAGTTGGCATTGTATTGGCTATCTATAATAAGGAAGTTTTGTTGGGTTTTCTCCCCCTAGAGGGTTTCCCAGGATAAATGTTGTGTCTCTTGTGATTGTGTATTTCTCAGTGATCTTGTATTATGTTATTGTTATCTATTGAAATGCAAAGAACTATAATAATGGCTTAAACATGAACATGGTATCAGAGCCAAGCTGAAGAGAGCATCTTTCACAAGAGAAAAGTGAAAAACGTCACTGTTGTTGTACATGAAAATTAGGGCTTTTTGTTGGAAAGGTATTTCAACCCTAAAACCACCTAGAAAAGTGCGCCCTCCCCCAAGGATCATTTTGGCACCTTTAGCGCACCTTTTTAGTGGCTAGATCTCCCGGAAAGTGAAACCTTAGTTTCACAAAGTACTAGAAAACCAAAAAACCAGAGTACCAGAAGTAGCAGAAGTACCAGAGTACCAGAAGTACCAGAAAACCAAAAGCACCAGTCCAGAAATCCGCAGATCAAGTTTGAGGGGGTAAAAGTTGGATTTTCGAAATTCTGACTACACCGACATACTCGCCTTAGCTCAGCGCATCTATTCCCTGGATCAGAATTTCAAAATTTGAAGTTTGAAAAATTAGGGTTTCCTCATAAAACCCTAAGTTGCAGTTTCAGAACCAGTTGCAGTTGCAGTTGCAGCCGTAGAACCAGTTGCAATCACCCTTGAAGTTTTCTTAAGAGTTGGTAATGATTACCGCTGCTACCAGATGGAGCCACTACCTGCAAATGCCATCAGAGGTATGTACTCACATATGTTCAATGGTTAAACCCTAAAGAGTATTTGCAGGAGAAGAGATCTCTTGCCATAGATCCAGAAGGATCTCAAGATCCAACACATTCAAAGGAATGAAGCAACCCAGGTGTGGTTATTCTGATATGCATTATTATTTTGACGAGTGTTGCATGTTGTAGCTATGACCATCATTCTAACCTTTTTTGAGTCAAGGTATTAGATGGATTAAAAGTTGAGATCATGGAGCTTATCCTCCAACCCAACCTTCTGTCAAGATAGCGTATTGTCTTAGTACAACAAACAGGTTGAAGAAAGCACTTGTCATCTTGAGTGAAGGAGACTTGGTAGAAAAGCAAGCACTCATTCCTGAAGACAAGGCTCCAGGCTTGATTAAATCAAGTTGATAAGATTCAAAGGTACACATGACAAGTTGATGACTATAGTTGAGATAGTAGTCTTTGTAAAGTATTATACTTGATAGCATGTGAGCATATAGAGTTAAATGCTTTGCCTAATACAACTAACACCTCCTCTAGGAGAAACCTCATGTGTTAGTTCCAGGTTTCCATGGAAGAATGCTTGGTCACAACACTATGAGAGTGTTGACCTCATTTCGTATTGTATTCCTTACCTTTAATCTTTGCTTCAGATAAATTATAAGTGATAGCTCTAAAGGATCTACTGTGCTGATTGTTCGTGCTATTGCTTTATATTATCAGAAGGATATTATTCTTGCTGGCTGTTTTGTTGACCTTGCTCCAGGTCACATGTAGTAACCCTGAGGAAGCTATAGTGAAGGTTGCAGAAGGCAACGTGCTAAAGGAGAGACCATAAATGAAGCAATCATCATTGGAAAAGAAGAAGGTGGCTTGCATAAGCTAAAGGGTCACTCAGAAGCTGCCATGACCCACGCCTTTGAAGAATCCATGTGAACTTTGTCATAGAAGATTAACTCACATCAACTACAAGGCACTACCATACATATGCAAAGTGGTCACAGGTTTACCAGAACTCAATGGTGACCATGAAGGTGTATGCAATGGATGTGCACAAGGGAAGAACATCAAGAACCTGTTTCCGAAGAAAGACAGCAAGGCAAAAGGAGTCCTAGAGCTCATTCATTCAGATGTGTGTGACCCAATGCCATCGTCCTCCATTAGTGGGAATTCAAAGCCTTGATAGAGTATCTTTCTGAGAGAAAGATCAAGATACTCAGGTCAGATAATGGAGGAGAATACACCTCAAAAGAGTTCGTGAACTTCTGCAAAGATGTTGGGATCAAGAGGGAACTAACTACTCCCTATAATCCCCAACAAAATGGTGTAGCTGAATGAAAGAACAAAACAATAATGGAAGTTGTGAAGACTATGATCCATGATCAAGATCTTCCTATGTGCTTATGGGCAGAAGCAGGAATGGCAGCTGTATATGTGCTTAATCGATTATCCCATAGTGCACTTGGGCTCAAGACCTTGGAAGAGATGTACACCGGAAAGAAGCTAGAGGTAAGCCATCTCAAAATATTTGGCTGCCCAGTATTTATTCATATACCGAAAGAGAAGAGAAACAAGCTGGAACCTTCAGGAAAGAAGGGAATATTTGTGGGATACTGTGAGGTTTCCAAGGCCTTAAGAACCTATATACCAGGTCATCGTCACATTGAGATCAACAGGGAGGTGACTTTTGATGAAGATGCCAGCTTGAAGAAGTATATGAAGAGGAACTCGTAATCCCCAAGACTGCAGAACCAGTGAGGGAGGTTCCCAGAGCTGCTGAACTAGTGAGGGAAGTCGTAACTTCCCCTGATGAGGAATCACTAGAAGATCATGACCTGATAGAAGTTCAAGAACCTCCTCAGATGAGGATCCTCCATAAAAGGAAGCCAACTTGGGCTAGAGAGCTTATTCAAGATGGAGAGAAGTATGGTGTTCCCGAAGGAACCACGAGACAGGTGAAAAGACCAAAGCCATTCTCCAATTATACGACTTTGATGTGCGATCTTCTAGAGGAGGAGCCTACCTTCTTGAAGAAGCCATTCAGAGGAAAGAATGGGCAGATGCCATGACAGAGGAATACCAATCCACAATGAAGAACGAAGTATGGGAAATAGTTCCCAGACCGAAGAGTAAAGATGTGGTATCCTCCAAATGGCTCTTCAAAATAAAACACGCTGCTGATGGAAGTATTGAGAAGTATAAAGCAAGATTTGTCGTCCGTGTCTTTTCTCAGAAAGAAGGCATTGACTATGAAGAGACATTCGCTCCTGTAGCCAGATACACTTCAATCAGAACCATCATAGCTCTTACAGCTAAGATGAAGTGGAAGCTGCACCAGATGGACGTAAAGACAGCTTTCCTGAATGGTGTCATCGAAGAGGAAGTGTATATAGAGCAACCCCAAGGATTTGAGGTTGAAGACAGGAAGTCTCATGTTTGCAGATTGAAGAAAACCTTATACGGATTGAAGCAAGCTCCTAGAGCTTGGTATGGCCATATAGACAGTTTCTTGACGAGCTTAGGCTTTACCAAGATTAAAGCAGACTCTAACCTCTACTTCAAAGTCATGAATAATGAGCCAGTAATCTTACTGCTATATGTGGATGACTTATTCTTAACTGGAGAAGAAAAGCTCATCACCGAATGTAAAAAGAGACTTGCCTTGGAATTTGAAATGAAAGACCTTGGCCTAATGCATTATTTCTTAGGTCTTGGGGTATGGAAGAGTCCTGAGAGGATCTTCCTTAACCAAGGGAAGTATACGGTCGAAATCCTGAAGAGATTCGACATGTTGGAGTGCAAGCATATGAATACACCCATGGAAGCGAAGCTGAAGCTGCTGGTCGACACTTCGTCAGAATTGATTGATGCCACACTGTACAAACAGATTATTGGATCGTTGATGTACCTGATGAACACTAGACCAGACATTTGTTTTGCCGTGAACACCTTGAGTCAGTTTCTGGTAGAACCCAGACATGTTCACTTAGTGGTTGCAAAACATGTGATGAGGTACCTTAAGGGTACAATAGATTGTGGTCTCAGCTATGATGGAGATCATGATTTCACATTGAGTGGATATACTGATGCAGATTGGGCAGGAAGTGTTTCTGACAGGAAAAGCACTTCAGGATGCTGTTTCAGTTTGGGATCAGCTATGATCTCGTGGCAGAGTAGGAAACAATCTAGCATTGCTCTCAGCACAGCGGAAGCATAATACATTTTTGCATGTTCTGCCAGCTGTGAAGCTATATGGCTTCAAAAGTTGCTGACCGGCCTATTTGACTTAGAGAGGAGAGCAACCTTGATCCTATGTGACAACCTGCGCTGCATAAAGATGATAGAGAATCTTGTATTCCACGACAGGTCGAAACACATAGAGATCCGATATCATTACATCCGTGACATGGTGCAGAGAGGAGCATTAAAAGCTCTAGTACATTAGCATGGATGAACAGGTTGCTGATGTGTTGACCAAGCCACTTTCTCGTATAAAGTTTGAGTACTTTCGAGATAAGCTTGGTATAGTCCGAAAGGACCCTCCTCGAAAGGGGGAGTAGATGTTGAGATGAGACATCTCTTGCTTCTGACCTGATGGTTGTGACGTAAAGCAAGATGATGTGATGTGACTAGAACTGTGCTGATGAAATTCAATAAACTAGCAGATTTTATCTTTGATCTCAGACAGGCATGCGTTTAACTCAGCCAACTTAGCTTATGTAAATAATTTTTCACCATAAATTATTTCTGGAAATGAAAAATATCTCTGCTTGTAACTGAAACACAAAATCTACTTCATCTTTTCACATTTAAACAACATGCAAACCATARWKTTGACACAAGAGAATTTTGGTCAATGACCCAGGAAAAACCCAAGATGGGAAAACCTGTGAGAGAGAGAGCTTTTATTATTTAAGCAGATGAATAGGAGAGAGATTACAACTTAGCTGTCATACAGATGACATCCAGTTCAGCAAAGACACTGCTGCACATTCATTGGCACAAACCCCAATGCACAGTGAAAAGAACCCGCTGTACAGCCTGCTGGAAATGACGATTCCTCTTGCTGTACGGCCCAGAATTCCTCCCAATCAACAGCTGCACGAATCCCAATTAAAAATGACACGGCCAGACCTCTGCTACAAATCTGTTATATGCCCAGAACAACAGCAACTTCAGGCACGGTTCTCAAGACAGCAAAACCTTCACACGCGCGACTGTACGGACTCACACGCGTGACGGTACGGCCTCACACGTGCGACGGTACGGCCTCA